>SEMN01001003.1:0-128030 GCA_005408345.1 Macquaria australasica
TGACTTTTATATGAGCTTCTTTTAATGATAAAAATTCTAACTATTAGAGACAAATTCAGCACCTCCTGCCCTCAGTTGGTACTGACTTATCTTCAAACACAGAACCTTGAAACAACTGTAAAACCTGTACATTTAGACTGCTTTTCTCCATCAACCCGTAATCAACTTCCATGATTTCTCTAAACCATCAACGTGTCTCTTAGACCCGTCCCAACTAAGGCTGCTTAAAGAAATTTTACCCATGGTGCTTATTTTACTAGATATGATCAATCTGTCGCTTATTAAAGGCTATGTGCCACAGTCCTTTAAAGTAGCTGTAATTAGCCTCTTCTTAAAAAGCCCACTCTTGATCCAGGGATTTTGTCAAATTATAGACCTATATCTAACCCTCCTTTTCTCTCTAAGATCCTTGAGAAAGCAGTCGCCAATCAGTTGTGTGACTTTCTACACAACAACAAGCTGTTTGAGGATTTTCGGTCAGGATTTAGAGTGCATCATAGCACAGAGACAGCACTGGTGAAAGTTACAAATGACCTTCTAATTGCATCAGACAAAGGACTTGTCTCTGTACTTGTCTTACTAGATCTTAGTGCTGCATTCGATACCATTGACCATCACATTCTATTACAGAGACTAGAACATTTTATTGGCATTAAAGGTACTGCACAAAGCTGGTTTAAATCCTATTTATCAGATCGATATCAGTTTGTACACGTTAATGATGAATCCTCTATGCATGCCAAAGTTAGTCACGGAGTTCCACAAGGTTCTGTGCTTGGACCAATTCTATTTACCTTGTATATGCTTCCTTTAGGCAATATTATTAGGAAGCACTCCATAAATTTTCATTGTTATGCAGATGATACCCAATTGTTTTATCGATCAAGCCAGATGAAACCAATCAATTAGCTAAACTTCAGGCATGCCTTAAGGACATAAAGGCCTGGATGACCTGCAATTTTCTGATGTTAAACTCAGACAAAACCGAAGTTATTGTACTTGGCCCCGAACACCTTCGAAACACATTATCTAAAGATATAGTTTCTCTAGATGGCATTGCCCTGGCCTCCAGCGAAACCATAAGGAATCTTGGAGTTATCTTTGATCATGATATGTCCTTTAACTCCCACATAAAACAAACTTCAAGAACTGCCTTTTTTCACTTACGTAACATTGCAAAAATCAGGCACATCCTATCTCAAAAAGATGCAGAAAAACTAGTCCATGCATTTGTTACGTCTAGGCTGGACTATTGCAACTCTCTATTATCAGGCTGCCCCAATAAGTCCCTTAAGACTCTCCAGCTGATTCAGAATGCTGCGGCACGTTTACTGACAAGAACCAGAAAAGAGATCATATTTCTCCAATATTAGCTTCTCTACACTGGCTCCCTGTAAAATCTAGAATAGAATTTAAAATCCTTCTCCTCACCTTCAAAGCCCTAAATGGTCAGGCACCATCATATCTTAAAGAGCTCATAGTACCCTATTACCCCACTAGAGCACTGCACTCCCAGAATGCAGGGTTCCTTGTGGTTCCTAGAGTCTCTAAAAGTAGAATGGGAGCCAGAGCCTTCAGCTATCAAGCTCCTCTCCTGTGGAACCAGATCCCAGTTTGTGTGCGGGAGGCGGACAACCTCCTCACATTTAAGAGTAGGCTTAAGACTTTCCTCTTTGATAAAGCTTATAGTGGGGCTGACTCAGGTGACCCCTGAGCCCCCCCTTAGTTATGCTGCTATAGGTCTAGACTGCCGGGGGACTTCCTATGATGCACTGAGCTCCTCTCTCCTCCTCTTCCTCTCCATCTGTACGCCCTCATATCCCATCAATGCTTGTTATTAATTCAACTTCTTCCCGTAGTTGTGTGCTTTCTCTCCTCTCTCTCTCCCCTTCTGTTGCTTTCTGCAGGTATTTCTGCCTCCGGAGCTGTGGAGTCTGGGTCTGTGGTTGCTGCCGCCTGCTGCCCCCGTGCTCCTGCTCTGCTATTATTAGTATTATCTGTTATTAGTATTGCTATTATAGTGTTGCTCTTAGTGTTGTTTCTGTTGGTGTTAGCATCAATGCCATTACCATATCTATTTCCTTGCATCCCTATGTGGAACTGTATTGTGCTGCTGTATATTCTCTTTCCTCCTGCTCTCTCTCTCCCGCTCCCCCCCTCCCCCTTCAACCCAACCGGTCGAGGCAGATGACCGCCCACCTTGAGCCTGGTTCTGCTCAAGGTTTCTACCTGTTAAAAGGGAGTTTTTCCTTGCCACTGTCGCATAGTGCTTGCTCATGGTGGGAACTGTTGGGTCTCCGTAAATATAAAGAGTCGGTCTAGACTTGCTCTATTCGAAAAAGTGCCCTGAGATAACTTTGTTATGATATGGCGCTGTATAAATAAAACTGAATTGAATTAACTTCTAATTATTAAACTGATGTAACAACTTACACATCTGTTCCTTGATCTCGACCGGCTGCCTGGTCTCAGTGAACGAGCTCATGCCCATGATGTTCTTGGCAGCCACTCTGAACTTATACCTCTTGCCCTCCTTCAGTCCGCTGATGCTGATTGTCAAACCTTTCACTGTAGTGTAGGCGTTCCAGACTTCCTTTTCAGGTTCTGCCTCTTCCTCCTCTACCACTGGAGGTGGTGGAGGAGCTTCCTCTCCCTCTGGAACCTGTGGCAAATTGAGGGTTGTAGATGAATAATACTTTTTAAGTTTACTCAACAATATGAAAAGAGCTTGAATTACAACATTCTGTAAGAGCATATATATTTGTAAAATGGCAGTGAGGTTAGGTTTTTGAGTACATACATCTTCATTTGATTTACTGCTTTCTTATAGTACAATAACAGAACAGAAGAAGATTTTTGAAAATTAAATCAACAACTTATTGAAGCAGAAGAATCAGTTTGATCACATGACAAACCTCCACAGGTGCTGGAGGCTCTGGAGGAGGTTTGACCTCAATGTATTCAATTACATAACCATCGATCTTGGCACCACCGTCCCTTGCGGGCTTCACCCAGCCGACTGTGGCACTGTTCTTAGTGATCTCCAGAACCTCGATCTTCTCACAAGGATCGGGCTTGCCTGAAAAAGGATTAGACGTGTGTTCAAGTGTTTCTAATGACTGATGAAAAGAAAAGAACTAAGCACAGTGTGGTGACTGTAAGCTGTGAGTGAGCTTTTAGTTCTGGTGTCACATTGTGTGCTTAAGAGACTATACGTACTGACAGGATCAGAAGCCAGGTAGGAAGTGGGTGACACTCTGGGGACCCCAGAACCATATTCGTTGACAGCTATGACTCTAAAGTAATACTCGGTGCCCGGCATCAGACCGCTGACTTTGAAGGGAATCTTATCCTTCTCAACTTCGGTCTTGACAGTTGCCCAAGTCTTGCGGTCAATCTCACGCTTCTCAACAATGAAGTGAGTGACCTCGCTGCCACCATTGATCTCTGGAGGACTCCAGGAGAGCATGGCTGATGTCTGTTTGATGTCGGTAGCCTCCAGATTCATCACAGGTCCAGGTGTGTCTGTCAGAAAAAATAGATTATGACATTTGGATTTAGTTTTTGTTTTTTGATTCAGCTGAAAGATTGCATATTGATGGAGGCACGCACTCTTTTGTGATTGTTGACTGCAACTAAGTACACATTATTAAAAGAAAACCAGGACTTACCCAGAACCTTAACATTGACAAACACAGCCTTCTCTCCAGCAGGACTCTGTACGGTCAGGCAGTATTTGCCAGAGTCATCACGGGTGCTGTCGGGGATGACCAGGAAGGTCATGGTGTCAATGATGTCGACTTTTCCCTTCCTGACCACGTTGTCAATGCCCATCCTCCTCCAAGTGACCTTAGGAGGTGGTCTACCTCTGATGGTGGCACATAGTCTGATGGGACAGCCGGCTCTCACTGTCAGTCCCTGCTTTAGGTCGGCGTCCAAGTTGATCTCTGGTGCCTCTGTTGGAAGGAACAGTGCCAGTGCAAGTGTCAGCTTGATGTTTCAAGTACAGATCACATGTTAATGTTAATCCCTAGTTCCTCCCCCATGTTGTCATGTGGGACTACTATGAAGTCATCTAGATACCATAAAAGCAACTAAAACTCAATGAAGTCCTCACCTAGAATCTCCCTGGGGATCACACCACCCTCCAAGTCGCAGGGCAGGCTCATGCCCACCTGGTTCTGAGCCGACACTCTGAATTCATACACAAGTGTCTCATTCAGACTTGTGACTGTGAACTCGCACACAATCAGCTGAGCTGCCACGTTGCACCTCTTCCAACCATCGTCTCCTTTCTTGGCGCTTCCCTGCGCCCTCATCTCCACAACGTAGCCAATGATGGGAGCTCCACCATCTGATACAGGCTTGGTCCAGCCCAGAGTGACGGTGGACTTGGTGCTGTCCAGGACCTTCAAGTTGGTAGGAGGTGCAGGAGGCTCTGTAATAAGACATAGGGGTGTGTGAAGATGTTGTCTATAGTAATCTCACCATGAGCAACATTTGTTAACAAATAGATATTAAACACAATGAAAACATTATTGGTTACATACCAACTGCGTCCTTGGCAGTGATGGCACGTGAAGGCTTGCTTGGACTACCGATGCCAATTTCATTGACAGCCTTTACTCTGTACTGGTAGTCATGGAGGGGCAGGAGTCCAGTAACTGTGAAACGAGTTCCAGGGATTGAATCCTTGTTGACAAGAGACCACCTAATGGCATGCTCTTCCCTCTTCTCTAACAGATAACCTGTGATTGGCTTTCCACCATCTTTCTCGGGCTCTGACCACTGCACAGTCATCTCCTCCTTGGCAATCTTGGTGACCTCTGGTGCCTCAGGAGCGTCAGGTACACTGAACTGGGTGCCGGCGACAATGGCCTCACTCTGTACTGCAGGGCCAGGACCCATCTTATTCTCAGCACGGACTCTGAAGATATACTCACTACCCTCAATAAGACGGGTGACTTTAGCTTTATTGGTGATGACAGCATTGGAGTGGACTGACCAGACTCCCCTCTTGGTCTCACATTTCTCAATAATGTAGTTGTAGATATCACAGCCGCCATCATCCTCTGGAATTTCCCAGGCCAGATGGCACCTGTCGATAGTAATACCAGACACCTGAAGATCCCTGATAGGGCCGGGTCTATCCAGTACATTGACCTTAGCGTGAGCAGAGCAGGTTCCTGCACTGTTGGAGGCAGCAACAACATATTTGCCACTGTCAGTGCGCCTGGCGCTGGTAAGCAGCAGCTTTGAGAAGTCAGCACCAGTTTCGATCTGTAGCCTGGGACTCTTTTTTATCTCCTCTGTGCTCTCATCTTTGGTCCATTTGATATCAGGCTGGGGTTTGCCCTTCACCTTTGCCTCGATAGGAATGGAGTCTCCTGCCTTGACCACAAGTGTTCCATCCAGTACAATCTTGATTTCAGGCTCCACAAGCTGTTCCTTAACCAGGACTTCAGCTGTAGTCACCCAGTTGCTTTCACCTCCCTCATTCTTAGTCTGAACTCTGAATTGATAGATCTGGTTTTCGATGCACCTGTCAGCCATGAAGTAAGTCTCCTTGATGGCACCCTTGTGAAGCCTCTCCCACTCCTCAGCCTCCTTTGGCTTCTTCTCAACGTGATAACCCAGGTTACGGCTACCGCCATCATAGTCTGGCTTCTTCCACTTGAGGAAGCAGAAGGTCTTACCGATCTCAGAGATGTGGAAGTCAGTGGGTTCACCAGGCTTCTCAATGGGATCAACTGCCAGCACAGGTGTCTTGGTCTCAGTGGGTGGACCAGCGCCAATCTTGTTTTCTGCGCTGACACGGAAAAAGTACTCGCAGCCCTCAGTAAGAGGGGCCTTTATGAGGCGCTTGGTGCAGTCATTGGAGACAACCGTCCATCCTCTCTGGCTGGGCTGACGGCACTCAATAATGTACTGCGTGATCTCAGTGCCTCCGTTGTCCTCAGGGTTCTCCCAGGACACCATGCAAGAGTTCTTGGTCACGTAGGCCACTTTCAGGTTCTGACAAGCCCCTGGTGTGTCCAGGACATTGACAAGAATAGTGGCCTGTGCCTGTCCACTACTGTTCTTGGCAACAATGGCATATTTACCATAGTCTGACCTGACTGCATCATTTATTACCAGTTCACACAGAGGGTAGTTGTTGTTAATCTCAGTGCGCTTGTCCCGGGACAAGGCTCTTGCATCCTTGGTCCATGTGATCTCTGGGTCTGGTCTGCCCTTCACCCTGGTGATCAAACTTATGATCTGACCTGCCCTGACCGTGAGAGAGTCGCGGCAGGACACGTCAACAACAACCTCTGGGGGCACCAGGATGTCCTTTGCTAAGACAGTTTCAGCCAGCTCCCTGGGTTCACTGTCTCCAACCTTGTTGTTGGCTCTGATGCGAAATCTGTACTCCATTCCTTCAATTAGGCCTGGCACTCTGTAGGCACACATCTTGATGAGGTCCTTGTTGATTCTGTTCCACTGGGCAGTTCCTGACTTCTGAGCCTCAACCACATAGCCCAGGATGGGACTGCCTCCATCTCTTGTAGGCTTGATCCAGCAGATGTCAGCATAGGACTTGCTCCAGTCCTTCAGCTTAGGATTGCCAGGGGGTCCGGGTTTGGTGATGGCACGAGTTGCCTTGATGGGGTCAGAGGTGGGAGATGGCTCGCTGATACCAGCAATGTTCTCAGCAAACACTCTGAACTCGTAGCTGTTGCCTTCAAACAGGCCTGAGACTCTGTATCTGAGGTCCAGCACAGGAGTTTTGTTAACACGGATCCACTTTCCTGTCATTTCTCTGCGTTCAATCACATATCCACTAATGGGGCTGCCTCCATCATAGTCAGGCAGGGTCCATTCCATTGTTACAGCATTCTCTGTAATATCAGAGCACTCTGGCAGGCCTGGTGGACCAGGAGGATTGAACATGTGCTTGGCAATAGTGGGAGGACTCTCAAGCCCTGCGCCAATGCCAATCTTGTTCTCTGCACGGACACGGACAATGTACTCACGGCCCTTCTCCAGCCTGGACACTTTGGCCTTAGTGCTGGTGCCGCTGGAGCTAACGACAGACCAGGGCTCCCATGGCTTCTTTACATCTTTCTTTTCCACCACGTAGTTGGTGATGGGCGTGCCACCATCATCCTTGGGCGCCCTCCATTGGATCATCATGTAATCAGGGGTGACCTCCAAGATGTTGATGGGTCCGATGGGTGGACCTGGAAGATCCAGCACGGTGACATGTAGGGCAACAGTCTTGCTGCCTGCAGGATTGGCCACAGTGAGGGTGTACTCTCCGGTGTCTCCTCTCTGGCACTCAGGGATACTGAGGATGGTGGATGATCCAGCAGACTCAATGTGATGGCGGCCCTGAGATGTGATCTCCTTGCCATCGGTCATCCATTTGCCAGTGGGAATGGGGATGCCTGTCATCTTGGCTGGAAGGACAACAGTACTGCCAGCTTTGACAACAAGACCCTCAATAAGCTTCACATCAACTTCAACAGTTGGTGGCACTGAAAGAGAACAAAACAGCAGCGCTCTGAGATAACTTCTGTTATGTTTTGGCACAGAAATAAAAAAATTAATTGAATTAAACAGGAACAGCATTCGCAATAAGAAACAACTCCATAAGAATCATGTTTCTTACATGTCTTCTCCTGGCAGGTGACAGGGACAGTGGTGTCAGGACGACTCACGCCGATGGCGTTTTGAGACTTGACCCTGAAGCGGTAAGTCTTGCCCTCCTCCAGACCAGTGACGTGGGCGTGGTTGTTGCTGACAGTCTTGAAGGTGACCCAATCAGTCTGTCCCTCTTCCTGGTGCTCCACAATGAAGCCGGTGATTTCACTTCCACCAGTGCGGTCGGGCCACTCCCATGCCAACCACACCTCAGTCTTGTCTGCATCAGTGTGGTGCAGGTTCTTGGGTGGGCCAGGAGGATCTGAAAGGTGTCCAGGAAAGAGCAATTACTTGTTGATCCTTGGTGGAGTAAAATTTTGGACTTTGATAATTTTTCAGAGATGAGATGGTGTAGAACCATTGACAAACTGTTGATCACTGACATTCAACATTCTTACTGCTCCCAGAATTTTTTGTTTGGGTTGTTATTTTGTTGTGAGAAGTTTGTTTCATGACAATGTTAAAAAACAAACAAAGCACCGATGTTATTTGGAAATTCAGAAACACAGCTGTGAATAACACTGTGGATAGCCAATAAGAGTGGAGCCTTCAGGATTTAGAAGTGCCACAATTTAGATAGATAAATAGATTTTATTGTCCCCAACTGAGAAATTCGTTTTCACAGAGTGCATTATGTGTGCCTCAAGAACATAGATACATTTACACATAGCATACAACATAAATACTTTACAGAATAC
This sequence comes from Macquaria australasica, assembly GCA_005408345.1. Taxonomy (NCBI): domain Eukaryota; kingdom Metazoa; phylum Chordata; class Actinopteri; order Centrarchiformes; family Percichthyidae; genus Macquaria; species Macquaria australasica. The sequence continues at coordinate 8,385 of SEMN01001003.1, forward strand.
AATGTGTGTTATTGTAATTAGCGAGTTATGGAATTAAGAACTGCCATGGCAGTGGGAACGAACTTCGCTAAAAAATGCCTTTTTCCATCTCAGTGTCCTGTATCTGTGGACAGATTATTATTAGGGCCCGAGCACTGAAATTCGGTGCAGGGACCAATTGAATTTGTAAGAGTTATTATTATTAGGGCCCGAGCACCGAATGGTGCAAGGACCTATTGAATTTGTAAGAGTTATTATTAGGGCCCGAGCACCGAGCATCATAGCACTGGTGAAAGTTACAAATGACCTTCTAAATGCATCCGACAAAGGACTTGTCTCTGTACTTGTCTTACTAGATCTTAGTGCCGCATTCGATACCATTGACCATCACATTCTATTACAGAGACTAGAACATTTAATTGGCATTAAAGGCACCGCACTAAGCTGGTTTAAATCCTATTTATCAGATCGATATCAGTTTGTACATGTTAACGATGAATCCTCTATGCATGCCAAAGTTAGTCACGGAGTTCCACAAGGTTCTGTGCTTGGACCAATTCTCTTCACCTTATATATGCTTCCTTTAGGCATTATTAGGAAGCACTCCATACATTTTCATTGTTATGCAGATGATACCCAATTATATTTATCGATCAAGCCAGATGAAACCAATCAATTAGCTTAACTTCAAGCATGCCTTAAGGACATAAAAACCTGGATGACCTGCAATTTTCTGATGTTAAACTCAGACAAAACCGAAGTTATTGTACTTGGCCCGAACACCTTCGAAACACATTATCTAAAGATATAGTTTCTCTAGATGGCATTGCCCTGGCCTCCAGCGAAACCGTAAGGAATCTTGGAGTTATCTTTGATCAGGATATGTCCTTTAACTCCCACATAAAACAAACTTCAAGGACTGCCTTTTTTCACTTACGTAACATTGCAAAAATCAGGCACATCCTGTCTCAAAAAGATGCAGAAAAACTAGTCCATGCATTTGTTACATCTAGGCTGGATTATTGCAACTCTCTATTATCAGGCTCCTGCTCTGCACCTGCTGCTGCTATTACTGTTGTTGCTCTTATTATTAGGGCCCGAGCACTGACCAGTGCGTAGGACCCTATTGTATTTCTAAGGATTCTTATTATTATCATTAGGGCCCGAGCACTGACCAGTGCGTAGGACCCTATTGTATTTCTAAGGATTCTTATTATTATTATTTATATAAATGAATTGCCTTTTTGAGGGCCTTAACATGCCCGAAAACTCATGAAATTTTGCACATGCGTCAGAAGTGGTGAAAATTTACATATTTTATAGGTCTCCCACATGGGGGGGGCAAAATGGCTCAGTAGCGCCCCCTATAAGTGGAAAATAAATTGGCCCCCGCGCCATGTTTCACCTACATGCACCAAAATTGGTATACATGTATATCATGCACTCACACACTAAAAACTCCATAGGACCCCCCCCCTTAACCAAACAGGAAGTGAGTTATTGATAATAGAATCTCCAATTTTTAATGATTGGGTGCCTTTTGGACCCTCCATACTTTTGCAAACTAGTCCTACAGATTTTATCAGATCGCCTTCAAACTTGGACCATGGCTTCTCAAGAAGATGGCCATCAAACGATACTCGTGGATTTTGTTTTTGTTACACGGTCTGCCCGTGAGGTGGCGTGGAAGTTAGGTGTTTCGCAGCCAAACAGGAAGTGCCTTATAACTTCACTGTACATTGTCCTAGAGGCACCAAATTTACCACGTGTCATGACCCCCCCGCCCTGAACACGTCTGTATGGTCATTTCCAGCCACACCCACAGCGCCACCTAGTGACGGCAGGAAATGTCACGTTTTACAGTCTGACATGCATCTCAGAGTGGGTTGAGCAGAACAACCTCAAAATTGGCCCATGAAGCCTAAAGAAGTTGATGATGCCATACAATCAATAATATTGAGTTTTCGCCAGAGGGCGTGGTCACGGCGGCGCGGCGAATTTCGATGTTCCATCATGAACAATCAAACTGTTGTAACTCGGCTGAAATTGATCAGATATTTTCCAAATTCCTCACGTTTGATGACATTCCCGCCCTGAACACACGTAGGGGTCAATATCGCATCTCACTCATAGCGCCACCTGTTGACAACAGGATGTATCACGCCCACTACTTTTAATCAGTACTCCTAGCAGGTTAATCACATCCACATCAACCTTGGTGAGGATACACTTAAGACCTTCATGATGCTTCACTGTGAAGATTGTGACTTTTCATCAAACGGCGTTTCCATGACAACGCCTTCTTCGCCATAAACAGGAAGTGGCTTATAACTGGACTGTACATTGTCCAAAACGCCCCAAACTTGCCATGTTTCATGACCCCCCCGCCCTGAAGGTGTCTATATGTACATTTTCACATGGGGGGGGCAAATGGCTCAGTAGCGCCCCCTAGAAGTGGGAAATAAATTGGCCCCCGCGCCAGGTTTCACCTACATGCACCAAAATTGGTATACATGTATATCATACCCTCACACACTAAAAACTCCATAGGACCCCCCCCCTTAACCAAACAGGAAGTCAGATATTATCTATTTTTTTCCTGATTTTATGGTTTTTGGACCCTCTATACTTTGTCGAACTTGTCCTACAGATTTTATCAGATCGCCTTCAAACTTGGACCACGCCTTCCTAACAAGATGGCCGTCAAACGATACTCGTGGATTTTTTGTTCGTTACACGGTGTGCCCGTGAGGTGGCGTGAACGCCGCCAAACAGGAAGTGCTGTATAACTGGACTGTACTTTCTCCTACAGGCCCCAAACTTACCACATGTCATGACCCCCCCGCCCTGAACACGTCTGTATGAATTTTTATGCCACAGTCACAGCGCCACCTAGTGACGGCAGGAAATGACACATTTTATAGTCTAACATGCAGCAGCTTCTCTCTGCTCTCCTCTACCTGTCTGTCTGTTGGAGCTGACATCTTGTCTACACACACGCACACACACAGACACACACACTGTCCCGTGATTTCCTTTGCCGCTAAACAGGAAGTGGTTTATAACTGGACTGTGCTTTGTCCTACAGGCCCCAAACTTGCCATGTTTCATGACCCCCCCGTCCTGAACACGTCTGTATGATTAATTTACGCCACAGTCATAGCGCCACCTACTGATGGCAGGAAATGACACGTTTTATATTCTAACATGCAGCAGCTTCCCTCTGCTCTGCTCTGCCTGTCTGTCTGTTGTAGCTGACATCTACACACACAGACAATCACGCTGTGCTATGTTTTCCTTCGCCGCCAGACAGGAAGTGGTTTATAACTCCACTGTACATTGTCCTACAGGCCCCAAACTTCCCATGTTTCATGAGCCCCCCGCCCTGAAGGCGTCTATGTGTAAATGTCCGGCCACGGTCGTAGCGCCACCTAGTGACGGCATGAAATGACGCGTTTTGTGGTCTGACGCGTCGTGAATCGGCGGACACTGCCCTCCCCGACGCGCGCAGGTGTGCGAGGGCCCGTTCATCGCTGCTTGCAGCTTTAATTAGTATTGCTATTATAGTATTGCTCTTAGTATTATTTCTGTTGGTGTTAACATCAATACCATTACCACAACTATTGCTTTACATCCCTATGTGGAACTGTACTGTGCTGCTGTATGTTCTCTTTCCTCCTACTCTCTCTCTCCCGCTTCCCCCCCTTCCCCTTCAACCCAACCGGTCGAGGCAGATGACCACCCACCTAGAGCCTGGTTCTGCTCGAGGTTTCTACCTGTTAAAAGGAAGTTTTTCCTTGCCACTGTCGCATAGTGCTTGCTCATGGTGGGAACTGTTGGGTTTCTGTAAATATAAAGAGTCGGTCTAGACCTGCTCTACTCGAAAAAGTGCCCTGAGATAACTTTGTTATGATATGGCGCTATATAAATAAAACTGAATTGAATTTAATTGAACTGCGTGTGTGTGCGTGTGTGTGTGTGTGGGGGGGGGGGGCTAAGCTCAGCACTAAGTCAAACTCACAGACAGAGGACAGATGCAGCATAATTTCTTTTCTTCTCATTCAACTGACATGCTGTGAAAAACACTGGGGCTGTGTTAGGGAAAACCCTGATTATTTTATTTTTTATGGGTGCTGAGATAAATGATCTATTTACAAAATAATTGTATTTGCCGGCCCTCACGGCCCAAAAACCAGTCTGGCCAGCTTGAAATCTTCCTTTTTCTCCCAGTTTACCTCTCCGTGCCCGGTGTCCGGTCGTGAAGCGGCAGATGCTGCACGCCCCGACGTGCGCAGATGTGCGAGGGCCCCTCAATGCTGCTTGCAGCTTTAATTATTATTACTTTTCAATGTAAAATTAGATAACATAATTATGATTTTTACTCACAGAGAGGATCAACAGCCTTGATAGGTGTCTTGGTCACCACATAGTCGCTTCTGCCAAACTGGTTTTCAGCAGCAACCCTGAACAGGTACTGGATTCCGTCCATCAGGTACATGGCCATCAGACTCAGCTTCTTATTGGCTGCAGAGACGGGCACCCACTGCTCGGCGGCCACATCCTTCTTCTCCACAATGTAGTGGGAGATGACGGCACCGCCATTGTCCTCGGGAGCTTTCCATGTCAGGTAGGCAGACTCGCTGGTCACCTCGGAGACCACCAGGTCTCTGGGAGGAGAAGGCTTGTCTGGTGGAAACAAAAGAAGAAAGAAGAATATAAGGACACATAGGTCACACACACACAGGACCATAGACATGCAACTGGGGGAGAGATGTTAGAGTGATGGGGCTGCCATGTAGCGACGCCCCTCAAGCAATTAGGGGTTCAGTGCCTTGCTTGAGGGCACCTTGGCAGTGCCAGCGAGGGGAACTGGCAACTCTCAAGCTACCAGTCCACACTCCATCCTGTGGTCTGTGCTGGATTTGAACCGACCACCCTCCGGTCCCTACGGACTGAGCTACTGCCGCTTCTTAAGGGGGGTTAGAGTAAAATTCACAAGTATTCTAAATTCAAATGTAGTTTTTCTACATGGCATGAAAAAGTCCAAACCCCATGTATATTAATGTAAACACAAAGGAAATCAGTCTTTACAAATTGCATGTTTTGTTAAGGACTAAGCAAATCCTGTAGTTGTGTCGGTGGGCGTTTCACTTACTCAGCACAAGCACGGCAACGGTTGCTGATTTTTTTCCAGCAGCATTCTCTACAGTGATGGTGTAGTTGCCGGAGTCTGCGCGGACGGACTTGGGGATGACGACTTTGCTGGCAGTTGCAGTGACAGCAACAGTGATGTGAGAAGGAATGTCACCGTCATTCTTCTTCCAGCTGACAGTGGGCGTTGGTACACCCTTAATGGTGGCACTCAAGGAGATGTGAGTGCCCAGCATGGCCAGGTGGTCACGTGCCATGTTGGCATCCAGCAGCAACTCTGGCTCCTCTGTGGAGGGAAATGGGAATATATTTACTCAACAAAGTATATATAGAAAGTGTAATGCATACACTGGCCAAAACTCACAAACTCGAACGCGATTGTTGTTCACACTACATACTGGAAATGTTTTGTGAAAACAATTTTAAAAAATTTAAAAACAATACTAAACTATTTGTTTTAATAGATACTGTGGAAACTCGGCAGTCAGTTAATTTACAATAACACTGAACATAAACAGATATGTCATATTCAAAATAAAAATGGTATAGTTAGTATTATTTACCAGTTTTAAGGATGTTTTGGGTTTTTTTCCTACAATCCAATAATGATAAACTAATCTTAAAAATGTATTTGTGCTGAAAAAACTGATGGCATATATAATAGATAAAATCCCACAGAGGAGTTATAAATAAACCCCTTACCCAGTCTGTCGTGGACTTTGATATTCTGTTTGACGTAGGAAGGGTCAGATTTTCCAGCGGCGTTGACAGTGAAGATCCTGAAGGCGTACTCCTGTCCATCGGTCAAGCCCGTCACCATGTAGTGGAGGTCGGGACACTCCTCTGGGGTGTGGTTGGCTTGAATCCACTCCACAGCGCCAGGCTTCTGGTACTCGACGAGGTAGCCAAAGATCCGGCCCTTTCCATCGTGGCGGGGCAACTTCCACTTCAGGCTGACAGACTCCTTGGTCTTATCGTAAGCCTCGGGGGTCACTGGAGGGCTGGGACGCACTGCGAGGAGGAAATATCAGAAAAGACTGTAAACTGTATTGCCAAAAAAAAAAATCAAACGTGGTAAACTATCTTAACCCTGGTAGAAAAGACAGACATGCTATATTTCACTCTAAGGATCATAAAGGGATTTTTAGTTTAGTATTATAGTTTTTAGTTTAGTATCATAGTTCACTATTATATTTTTTGTGTAAGAATGTACGTTGACGCAGCGTTGGAGTAGGATTTCTGAGTGTTTGAATATATAAATATCTGCACTGGGTTGCAGCAGCTATGTGTAAGTTTAAACGTTGCCTAGTTTGATCGGAATTTCTAACTTAGGTCGCATCGTTTTTAAAGGTGGGATGACTTGGAGGATGAGGAGGAGTAAATTATACCGGCCGTTCTCCGTGGTTACACCACTTGGACATTTATGACAACTTTGATTTATACTCGCGCTTTCGTTTTCCACAAGCGAAGATACAGAGGATTACCAACGTGCTGGCAGCAGACTTGCACATCCATTTTTAGCCGTTTGCTACACAATAGCGAAGAAGCTAAGTATTCAAAGACAATTGGGCACAAGAGACAACACTAATGTTATTGGCCACAGGAAGTGAAAACCTAATTTTCTGCAACAGTATTTTGGTTAGTGGGGACTTTACACCAGAGTAGCTAAGATGAACCTTACGTTTCTGCAGTGCAACCAAACATCAACACAGTTTTAGTATCAAACTAACTAGTTTCAGCATATCGTTCAGTGTGCATCCGAACTTAAGAGAGAACTTGCATATAGCTGCTGAATTGTATTTTGTATGTACTGCAATTGTAAATGCTGAGAAACCCACTTGACCATAAAAATTATTAAATACTAAACCTTATGAGCTATGCCAATATGGTTGCTAATGAAGCTATATAGTCATCACATAATAAAAGATAATACTAATACAAAATAATAATCAAAAATGCTAAATAAAATCCTAATTCACTTTAACTAAACATATGGACTAGATATAGAATATAGTCTTAGAGGATAATACAAATATGGATAATAAATATATTTTCCATGAATTTGTGTCACACTGACCGATGGGATCTTTGGCGAGGATGGGTTTGGACGGGACACTGGGGTCTCCGGTTCCCAGCTCGTTCTCAGCCATCACCCTGAACTCGTACTCGCAGCCCTCCACCAGGTCCTGGACTCGGTACTGAGTGGCCGGGTACAGTGGCTCTCTGGTGGCTCTGGACCACCTCTTGGCTGTGGGCTCCTTCTTTTCCAGGATGTAGTTGGTAATGGGTTTTCCGCCGTCACGAGGCCGGTTCCACAGCACCAGAACATTGGTGGCGTACACTTCCCTGACTGTTGGCATCTCAGGGGCCTCGGGGACTCCTGCAGGAGGACGGCAGAGGAAAAACTGGGTTATCAGGGCTCTTTTTAGGGTCCATGCATTTGTTACATCTAGGCTGGATTATTAACTCTCTATTATCAGGCTGCCCCAATAAGTCCCTTAAGACTCTCCAGCTGATCCAGAATGCTGCGGCATGTTTACTGACAAGAACCAGAAAAAGAGATCATATTTCTCCAATATTAGCTTCTCTACACTGGCTCCCTGTAAAATCCAGAATATAATTTAAAATCCTTCTCCTCACCTTCAAAGCCCTAAATGGTCAGGCACCATCATATCTTAAAGAGCTCATAGTACCCTATTACCCCACTAGAGCACTGAGCTGTAGAGTCTGGATCTATGGTTGCAGCCACCTGCTGCCCCCGTGTTCCTGCTCTGCACCCGCTGCTGCTATTACTGTTATTGCTCTTATTATTAGTATTACTATTATTATATTGCTATTAGTATTATTTATATTAATATTAACATCAATACCATCACAACTATTACTTTACATCTCTATGTGGAACTGTATTGTGCTGCTGTATGTTCTCCTTTTCTAATGCAGAAGATCATTTGTAGAAGGATGTAGTATCTCCACTGTATATACACTTTCTCAAGTGCCACAATCTTACAATAACACATTAAAATATGGTAAGACATAGCTTCAATACTTGAAAAATAGGACCAGATATATAAGGTACTGTGCAAAAATGCTCAAACATTTTCACTTAGTGGGAAGTCTTTATTGCTCTAAATAGTTTCCATGGCTTATAAAAAGATACCAAAAAGCTCAGTATTTTGTGTGATCTTGAATGCAAGACTTAAGTATTTTTAGACTATCAAGGGAATTGGGGGAATTTTGTAACAGTAACATTTTTAAATACATAAATTCTAAAATAAAATAAATTCCTCATGTGAAGAGGGTTGAATGACTGTCGTTTTGTTTAAATGTGATTTTTTCAATTTTGATAAAACGTAAGTGTGTGTCTGCAGGGTGTGAGCAGAACATACTGAAAAGATCTTTGGCTCTTATCTCCTCGGACTCCAGAGGGTCACTGATGCCGTACATGTTCTCAGCAGAGATCCTCATGATGTACTCCCTGCCCTCAGTTAGCTTGGGGATCTGAGAGAAAAAAAAACGTGAACATCTCTGAACTTCAGAAAGTTCCCTCATCTTTAAAATAACACAACAGCTCACTAGATTTTGGACAAATCATTTGGACCCACCTTGCATGTGGTCTTGGTGGTGGCGGACGTCACCGTGGTCCAGATGTCTCTGTTGGTGTCTCTCTTCTCAATGATGTAGTTGGAGACGTCTACACCACCACTGTCCAGAGGAGGTTTCCAGGAGATGATCATGTACTCCCTGTGCACCTCCTCAAACACCACTGGGCCAACAGGAGGAGTTGGACGGTCTGCAGGGAAGAAAGAAACGGCAGTGTGAAAAAGGTCTATAAATAAGGAATCTGTGATGTTTTGATCAACCAATCCATGCATTATTCAGAAGAGCTTGTGGTTTTGCAACTTTGACTTAGAGTTTTCAGTCTGATTCAGCCACAAATAATTTGTAAATGTAAATGGATGGCACAATTACTTGTGGTGTTCCACAGATGTCTACGCTTGGCCCCTTCTATTCTTTATCTAAATCAATGATTTAGTCACTGCATCTTCATCTGTTCACATTACTACTGATACTGGGGGAGGTTTTTCACATAAAAACCCGTTTTATATTTCGCAATTTAAGGTATCAAAGAAGTACTGTTTGAGCAGCATTGTGTTTTTAAATTTCAAGAGAAAGTCAGAGAGAGTTGAAAGCTTTGACTTGGAGTTATCAGTCTGCTTCACCTGCAAACAGTTTGTAAATGTTAGTGGATGGACACGATATGACACAAGTTACTTGTGGTGTCCCACGGGTCTACTCTTGAACCCCTTCTATTCAATGATTTAGTTACTGCATCTTCATCTAAATTTCAATTACTTTTTACTGATGATACTAGCTTGTATCAGCCCCAATGTTTTCCATGAGTTCCACCTACATACCGACAACCGTGATGTTGCAGACTCCCTTTCTGGATCCAGTACTGTTCTCCACCACCACCATGTATCTGCCGCTGTGCTCACGCTTTGCCTTCATCAGGCCAAGTGACATGGTAGTCAGTGTGTTCTTGAACATGATGTGTTTGTTGGCCTTCAGCTCGTCGTCGTCTCGGTACCACACGATGGACGGAGAAGGTTTGCCGGTGTAGCGGCCCTGCAGCAGGCAGCTCTCGCCCACACGGATGATGATCTTATCACGGAAGTCCAGCTCAATGGTTGGCGGCTCTGTAAGAAAAGAAGATGAAGACAGTAAGAAGAAGTGATACAATGGGGATTCTCTTTGTGTTTTTATATTTTCCCATTTGTTTCTCAATGGGAGGAAGAAATGATGTAGAATGAGACTTTGAGACTTGGAGTCAGCCCTGATATGGTGCAAAATACTGTGATGTTCCACATGGGTCTACGCTAGGTCCCCTTCAATTCCTCATCAAAATCAGTGATTTGGTTGCTGCATTTTTATCTACATTTGTATTACTTTTTGCTGATGATATTGGTTTGTTTTAAATTGAACAGCAACATTTCAAGTCTCTGAAAGTCATAGAGAAATTATCATAGATTTCCATCAGAAATGAACTGAAACCAATTGCTGCTAATCAATTTAAAACTGATTAAAACATACAAACAGCTATTAAGTCCTCACCCAGTTCATCCCTGCAGGTGATTGGTTTGGTGCAGAACGATGGCTTGCTGGGTCCGACCTCATTGACAGCGATGACCCTGAACTCGTAGGTCTCGCCCTCCCTCAAGCCATCGTAGGTGTACTTCCTCTCCATCAGCTTCTCCTTCGTCACTCTGGTGAACTTGTCTTTGCCGATCATACGTGCCTCCAGGATGTACATGGTGATCTCTGAACCGCCGTCAAACTTGGGCGCCTTCCAGGTGATGCTGATCAAATCCTTGGTGACCTTGGTGACCTCGAGCTCCTCGGGGCGGTCAGGCACACCTGAAGGGAATACAAACACAGAGATGGTTCTTTATATTGGAGATGGAAACTCATTTAGTGATTTGTGGGTTTTAGTGTCATTTTCTGTTCAGTTTTAAATCTGTTTTCAAAATTTAACTGTTCAATAATGTACATTTTTTGATAGCAAAAAAAAACTTCCAGAAAAAGATTAGGGCCACGTTAAAAAATAATCTGAGATTAATCAGAGACAAAAAAATCTGACTTCTTCAATGCTAACTTTATCTTTCAGAATTAGAACTTTGTTTTGCAAAAATTCAATTCAAAATTCTGACTTCATTCTTAGAATTCTGACTTTTGTTAAACGGCTGACTTTATTCTCAAAAATCTGACTTAGAATTCAGATTTTCCTAAAATGCTTTAGCACCACATTTTGTTTAGTAAGGTTATTACTTTATTCTCAGAATCCTGAATTTTAATGTCAAAATTTTCTGACCTTATTCCGAAGATTCTGAGATGGATCTCAGAACTCAGGCTTCCTCATCCTCGTATTTTTACAGCAGCAATAAGTCAACTTTCAGACCTTCAGAGACCAGTGGTCACCATGTTTGTTTAACTAAACTCACTGATTGGTTCCTTGACGATGACTTCAGCTGCGGTCTCCATGAAGGGTCCCATTCCGATGGCGTTCTCGGCGGCCACTCTGAAGAAGTAGGACTTTCCGGTGGTGAGGCCATGAGCCACGGCGTTCTGTCTGCTGGCAGTGAAGGACAGCGAGGTCCAGGCATTACGCTCGGCCTCGCGCTTCTCGACGATGTAGTTACTGATGGGAGAGCCACCGTCATTCTCGGGGAAGAACCAGTTGAGCTTGCAGGAGTCGCTGCTCAGGTTCTCGGCGGTGAAGGGGATGCCGACGGGCCCAGGGACGTCTGACGGAGGGCACAATCAGGTTTTAATTAAAAAAAAAAAATACTGAAGAGTATACTTAAGATGCTGTCTCATTTTGACATGAAAACAGTATTTTACCCAGAACTTCCACGGTGATGTTCTTCTTCTTCTCCCCTCCAGCATTCTTGGCGGTCAGCGTGTAAACACCAAGGTGCTTCCTGGTGCAGGGTTTGATCACTAGAGACGAGCTGATGGCTGTTGTCTCCACTTTAGCCTCAGGAGGCACTGCAGCTCCGTCTCTGCTCCAGGTGATCTCTGGGGATGGCTGGCCCGACACATAGGCGATGATACGGATCACACCGCCGGCGTGGACCACCATCCTCTCCTTCACCGAGGCGTCCAGGTCGACCTCAGGAGCAACTTGGGGGAAAGAAACTCAGCATTAGTCTGCTTGATCCAATCAAACTGGATAAATGCGTCCTTAAAGTTTTTGTTGAGAAAACGATGTTTTGATGTGAAATGTGTAACCCTCTTAGATTTTCAGACTGACTCACTGGTTCTGTCGTTGACCTCGAGCACCTCTGGGACTTCTCCTGGCTCACCGTTACCAGCAGCATTGAAGGCGATCACTCTGAACTTGTATTGACCGCCAGTCTTCAGACCGGTGATCACCAACTGCGTGCCGCGGATTTCGGTCTCCTTGGCCTGAAAAACACAAACATGGAGTTTCTAAGGTCGCTCTTAAGCACATTTATCTATCTCTAAAACCAAGTCCTATCCCTGGATGAGTGATGATATAAAAATGTGGTGGCTGATTTCCTCTCACCTTGACCCAGGCCTCGGTGCCCTCCTCCTTGTACTCCACCCAGTAGCCGAGGATCTTGGAGCCTCCATCCTTCAGGGGAGGGATCCACTCCAGGTCCACTGTGGACCTCGTCCAATCAGAAATTTTTGGGGTTGGAGGAGAGGGCGGGGCTATAGGAGGAGACAGACAGGCAGTTAACATCCTGCTCTGTGTATTTAAAACAAAAACTTGTGTGATTTCAGTATGTAACTCTTACAGATGGGGTCTCTGGCGAAGGTGGGATCTGTGGGGGTGCTGACGGGTCCGGGTCCTGCTGCATTGATGGCGGAGACTCTAAACAGGTACTGTGAGCCCTCGATGAGTCCGCTCACCGTGAATGACTCACCCAGGCCCATGGGACGGATGGGGTCGCGGGTGACGCGGGCCCAGCGTTTGCCTGTCGTCTCTTTTCGCTCTAGCCAGTAGCCAGTGATCGGGGTGCCGCCGTCATCCTCAGGCTCCTCCCAGTTAATGGTCATGGAGTCCATGGTGACGTTGGTGACCGTCGGCTTCTCACACTGACCGGGGATGGCTGCAGAAAGGATCGAAGGTTAGTGGATTAAAATACTTGTCCCATATCAATACGACTGCAGTTTACTGTTGGAGCAGTCAGCTCTGGAACCCAGTATTAGTCAGTCAGTAGAGCAGTAATAAATGACGATATATACATGAGAATATAAATCTGACAATGGTCTAGATTTTTCCATACTGTTTACACCTCAGTATCTGTCCCTTTAACACTTCTGGTTATATCAGTTCATTGTGACCAATTTTGTAAATCAATGAGCAAAACTGGATTTTTGCATCAACGAGATCTTGATTTTCTTTTGTCAAGTGTTTAATTTGCTGGATTAATAAAAATAATATGTTCCAGTGTTGTTATTTCATCTGTAAACAGGGTTTTCATTAAATTCCCAATTTGCCCCTCTTATATCATGGTATGTTTTTTTTTTATATACTTTGATATCTTATTATGTATATTGTATTTATTATTCACACATACCTGTATACCTGCTGGAGTTGCACTATTGGATTACCCCCTCAGCCTGCCTCTGTGCTACTATATATATCTTTCCGTATCTTTATGTTCTATATAGTTATTTAAAATTCCATAATATATTGTATATAAAGATTGTATTTTTTTATTTAATGTTTGTAAACTGCTGTTGATTTCTAGTTTGTGATCTTTAGTTTGATACTATGTGAGTTTATACTTCTGTGATGTTCAGGATCCTCTAATATGTAGTTTTACTTGTCTGTAATTGTAAAATTATGATTTTAAATGTCTTTTTGAGGCTTTCCTGGTTAAATAAACATAAATAAAACTGTATATAGTTCTCATAAATGCGTGCGTACTTAGGAATTATTTACATTAATAAAATGTATCAGTGTGTGATTACTGTTATAATCCTAATCATTGTTCTGTCCTTTTCTGTCTTAATTGATCTTTTAATGAGACTTTATTTGAAACTCCTGCTGCTGTTTTTTATTGTAAACTGTGTCACCTCAGTAGGTTTCTACATACAAGGAAGTTTCCTTGGTGATAATGCACTGAAACAAAACCTTTCTTATAAGAGATCTTAAAGAGAAAGACACAAAGAGCAGATTGATCAATACGATACGATCAATATATAAGATCAGTATACAAACTGAAGTACTTAATATTATATTTGTTCTTCCATTATTTAAACTTTTGACTCACTGTAGAGGTCTCGGGCGACCTCGGGTTCGCTGTCCAGCGGCTCTCCGACTCCGTACTTGTTCTGGGCCATGACGCGGAACACATACTCGTGTCCCGTCATCAGGTTCTCCACCGTCCAGATCCGGTCTTTGGGCTCGCTGGTGACAGGCACCCAGGATTTCCTGGTGGCCACGCGCCTCCAGATGACATAGTTTGTGACTTTGGAGCCGCCGTCGTCCTTCGGCGGCAGCCAAGACAGTGTGATTCTTTCGGCTCCAATCTCCTCAAACTTAATGGGAGCGGATGGAGGACCAGGTCGGCCTGAAACAAACAAAAAGTTTAGATGACAGAAATCATCCAGGTGAACCACACCTGTCGGGGTCACTGTGATCTATGGTTTTAGACAGCTCTCAGGTCGTGCTTACTGATTCTTATTTGCAAATTTCTTAGAATCTTTCATTTCCCTGTGTGTTTGATTCTGACTTTGATGTAGCATTTGTTACCTGTTTTATGTTGTTAGTCATTGTTAAAGTCAGTGTTAATGCTGCCTATTTTGGCTTGAAAAAGATTTTTAATCTCTGAGGCTTTCAGGGTCAAACAATGGAAAAATCTAATAAAGAATAAATAAATAAAAATACAAAATGAGCAGTACTAATAACTAGTAGTGTAACAAAAATAATCTGTGTAACAGGTGTGTTATCAGGGTAGAAAATAAAGACTAGATAATAGAAATAGAAAAAAATAAAAACGGGTCATATCTGATATTGCCTCACTTTTATTAACCAACGCTGATATATTTTTAATCCGAGCACAAATTCAGATTTTATTTTTCCTTCTTTGACCTGGTAACAAACACCAGAACTTCAGGGGTTTCATAGCAGAGACTCTGAAACACAACACCCCTCCGCTAACATCATAAAAGATTAATACTTTACAATCACAAATAAACTGATAAACTGATATGAACATATCCATAAAAACTGCCTGAAATCCACAAACAGCTTTTGTTTTTAGATAAATCTGAGAATATTTCAGTTAAGTGAATAAACCTGACAGCACTGTGTTTGTTCTGATGTGTTTGTTCCTACCGAGCACATTGAGCCTCATCTCCTTGGAGGCCTTGCCGAGGCTGTTGGAGGCCACCAGTGTGTACAGGCCGGTGTCGAGACGTTTGCCCTGCTGGATGAGCAGCGTGCAGCTGTCATCGGACACGATCTTGTTAATGTGCTGGTCGTATTGAACCTCCACCTTGTCGTCTGACTTGTGGGGCGGAGCCTTGTACCAGGTGAGCGTGGGGAACGGACAGCCACGGATCTTGGCCACAATGCTGATGTCGGAGCCCTGCTCGACCTCCATGAACTCCTTCAGCTCGATGGATGGTGCGCCTGTGGCACAAAATTAGGAGATTATGACAGATTTTTTATTGTTGTTCCCCAGTTTTGAAGACTTAAGATTCCTCTGTCTTTCTAGGGAAGAATACAGGCTTTAACGCATCAAGAACTTTGATCCAAAACCTACAGAAATTGATCAAATTTGAGCTAAAACATCAAGATGGGCAATAAATTAGTACAATATTGATATAATGGTAAGAGTCTGGATGTTTTCTGGGAGTGTAGTTAGTAAGTCCTGGTCTAGTCTTACAGGTCTGGTCCTGGATGACGATAGGTCCGGCCGTGGATGAAGGTCGGCTGGCTCCAGCATCATTGTATGCCACCACTCTGAACTCATACTCGTCTCCCTCCGTCAGGTCCTCCACCTTGAAGCTGGTGGTGTCCACATCTCTCCTGTTACACCTGAAGGTCACAGCAAAGACAGACAGTTTAGCTGCAGGTAACATTCAACCCACAAAACAAAACCTCAGTTCTGAAAACGTTTAAGAGGTGAAGGACAGGGACAGAAAGTCTAACGGAAACCAGACCTAATTTCTGAAGAAACACTGAGTTCAAGTTCATATAGAACTGTTCTCACTTTCTGTTTTGCATGTTAATTTATGTTTTGTGGTCACAAAATTAAAACAATAAGGAATAAGTCGGGAGGACCACATTTTTGAGTGCAAACCACAGACTGTATATGCTTCTTTCCACAGGAGTAAAGGATGAGAAAGAATTGGCGCAAATTTAACTGCAGGATAATATGGTCAAATTATAAAAATCAGACAAAAAAATTAAAGAGAATGGCTAACTAACTGTAAAGGCAGAGTCCAAAATGGACCCTTGGAAAACCTACCCAAACCCAATCCAAAATAAACCCGAGGATAATTAGACCTGATCCAAAATGGCGTGGATCCAAACAGACCCAAATAGAAAGAGCACACCAACTCTGGCAGCAGACTAGAACAGTGCACCTGACCTGATTGGGCTGAATATAATTTGGACCTGGCCTGACTTGGTTCCCAGGTCAGGTCTCAGTTAGTAGGAACCAAGTGGACCCATATAGACGTCTTGGGTGAAGGTTTACCTCCTCCAGGACTCCTTCTGGGTGCCGCTGGTGTCCCAGCAGAGCAGGTCGACACTGTAGTGGGTGACAGGTGAACCGCCGTCGTTCTTTGGAGCCTTCCAGGTCAAAGTCACCGTGCCCTTCTTCACGCTCTGGATCTTCAATCTTGTTGGGGGATCGGGAGGATCTGTAGACAACAGATACATGTCAGATCACATACTGGTGACTGCTGAGAAGAAGCAAGGGCATTATTTTTAATAAATAAAATATGTGAGATATATGAGATTTACTGCTGGTGGAGTTAGTTTTATCTTAATTTGACACAGAGACCATTTTACATGTCTTCATCTCCTCATGTCTAGACTACTGCAACAGCCTTTTCACCTGCCTCAACCAAAAATCTATTAATCGGCTCCAGACTGTACAGAACTCAGCTGCCAGGCTTTTAACAAGATCCAAAAGATGTGACCACATTACACCTGTTTTAGCCTCCTTGCATTGACTCCCAGTATGTTTTAGAATAGATTTTAAGATTTTACTGTTGACTTTTAAGGCTCTCCATGGCCTCTCTCCATCCTACATATCTGACCTCCTAGTTGCATACAAGCCAGTACGTAGCCTGAGATCCTCGGGCAGAGGTCTTTTATCTGTTCCCGAAGCAAGGCTGAAAACTAGAGGTGACAGAGCATCTGCAGTCAGAGCCCCAAAGCTCTGGAACGAGCTGCCTGATGAAATCAGGTCAGCAGAATCAGTGACCTCTTTTAAATCTTTTCTTAAAACATACTTTTATCGGAGAGCTTTTCCTAATTTTTCTTGATTTTATTGACTACAGTTTTTGCTGGTTTTTATTTGTTTTCTTATTTTATTTGTTTTTTATTTGTTTCATTTGTTTTTATTTGTTATTAATTTATTGGAAAATGTTATGATCTGCTTGTTGTGAAGTTGTTGCCTTGTGTGAAGCACTTTGTAAAGTGGTTTTAGAAAAGTGCTCTATAAATAAACATTATTATTATTATTATTATTATTTGTCAATTGTTAAGTATAAGTACTTAAAATGTGTTGTTTTTGTTTTAGAATGATAAAATGTAATGAATCTTTGGTTCTGAGCTGCAGCAGCTAAAACCAGCAGAAAACAATAGAACAGATAGTAAAAGAGAGTAGACGTACGGATTGGATCTCTGGCTTTGGTCCTCTCGGTGGTCTCTGTGAACGGACCGAACCCGAAGCGGTTCTCAGCCCGGATGCGGAACAGGTACTCCTGACCATTGATCAGGTCTGGAACCACCAGAGACTGAGCAGCGCAGGCCGGGTTCACCTGGAAGAACAAGATCATAAGAGCAATAATAACCGTACTGCATGAGTATATTATCGTGCTCATACAGTGACATAAGCTGTGAAAGCTGCAGGTGTGGGGTTGTACCTTGGTCCAGGCTTTGCCGTCCACTGTTTTTCTCTCGATGAAGTAGCTCTTCACTGTCTCTCCTCCGTCGCTCTCTGGGGGTTTCCAGGTGAGTCGGCAGGTTCCCCTCGTCACATCGCTGACCTTCAGGTGTCTGGGAGGTCCAGGCAGGTCTGTGGATCCACAAAACAAGACATTACAAGACGCCCAAATGATAATCTGCCAGTTTTCATTTCTTATCTTTGAATTTTTATCCTTTTTCAAATCTTTATCTGTACTGTTAATCTAATTATTATTCTTCATTAGTCTTTTTAGCACATCCTCAGGGGTACGCCACCCTGCATTTCACTGTATAGAGTAAATGAGCACGTGACAAATAAAATCTTTGACTTCTGTTGAATCTTTACATACCAAGTACATTGACTCTGACTTTGACCACCCTGTGTCCGGCGGGGCTCTCAGCATTGATGATGTATCGGCCACTGTGGTTCAGTTTGCACTCCGGGATCAGCACCATTGAGGTTGTGTCAGTGGAGTGGATCTGAGACATCAGAAG
Organism: Macquaria australasica; assembly: GCA_005408345.1. Taxonomy (NCBI): domain Eukaryota; kingdom Metazoa; phylum Chordata; class Actinopteri; order Centrarchiformes; family Percichthyidae; genus Macquaria; species Macquaria australasica. The sequence continues at coordinate 26,695 of SEMN01001003.1, forward strand.
TCACAGTTTGAAATATTTCAATTTTTAGTTCTTAAAGTTGTCATTCACACATTCTACCCAGCTCCTAAAAAGCTCACTGTTGGGCCATAACTCGATTAATGCATAATTCAGACTACAAAAACAGAAACTGATTTTTGACTACATTGTTGTCTGATCATAACACTAAGCTGAATTAATCTCACCACTTTTGGGGTTAAAAAGATACCTTAGGTGGATCAGTTTGAATCATTTTCAAACTATATTTCAGATAATTTACTTGTTTTAGTAACTGGAATTTTGTGCGTAGCTGAAACAAAAATGAATATACAGTCAAAGTCTGAGAGGTCTGACCTCTGAGTCGACGGGCAGTGTGTGGAGTTCGTTCTTCTTCTCGGTCTCTGCAGTTCCATCGAAGGTCCAGGTGACTTTGGGAACCGGTCGTCCAGTGATGGTGGCGGGAATCCTGATGGCTGTTCCCGCTCTGCAGTTCAGCAAGTCGGGAGCGCTCACGTCCAGAGTCACAATCGGCTCGACTGGAGAACAAAAACAAACAGCTTTTTTTGAACCATTGCGCTCCGATATATTTATTCATATTCAGGTAAACAATCTCTGGTATGTTTCATTGAAATCAAGATCTGTTTTACAAGAGAGACCTGTGAACAAACATTTTCAAGTTCTGTTCCAGTATCAGAATCCATTTTGAGTTTTTTCTTTTTGAGGGAAGTTCAACACTTAAAGTCTGCTGTCTAACCAAATTCCTCAGTACATAAATATATATAACAGTAAGAGTTAGATTTCCATGGAGAGTATGGATCAGAGTAGGAACATTAATGCTCCAAGCTCTTGTTAAATGCAAACTTCTTGTCTTTTTGGAGCTTTGAACAAACTTTAAATTAATAAAAGATGTCTGGAGGTCTGAACCCTGACTGCTGTGTCTGATGGATGTGTGTTCCTCTTACTCAAGATGTCCCGAACCAGGATGTCGGCCATCTTGGCAGGCTCGGAGTTTCCAGCGGCATTCACGGCGTAGATCCTGAACTTGCACTTCTTGCCCTCCTTCAGGTCAGGGACAGTGATTTCAGTGGAGGGGTGGAGCTTGTCGGCGGGGTTCACCCTCCTCCAATCAGGAGAGCCTTCTTCGTGCACCTCGATGATGTAACCCTTGATGGGGCTGCCACCATCTCGGTCCGGCGGGCTCCAGGTGAGCGTGATGCTGCTCTTGGTCTTGTCTTTAACCTCGGGGGCTCCAGGTGGGGTGGGAGGGTCTGGGGGGGGAGTGGTGGTCAGTCTTTATAATGTGCAATTGTACAATAGCTAGTTTTCACTTTTAACAGTAAGACTCTGTGTACTCTGTATCATCCATTAGTGGCTTTATAATGACTTAAGAACCAAAAAAAGAACTTAATTACCTGAGTGACCTTTTAGTGACATGAAGCTATGTGCTAGTCTTTGGTGCCATGTGACATAACTCTCCACAAGGTTCAATTCAGAATACAAAACAGATGGTGACATCACCTGGTACCTGATACTTATTTTAGACCCTGTTTTACCAAAGTGCTAAATATATCAGGCACAAGACATAACATCCATCTGTAGTCTATCAAATCTAAGGTGTGAGTGTGAAATCTCAGTCACACAAAGAAATAAACGTTTCTAACTTTCTAACATATTTTCATTATTGTTGATTTTATTATCAGCGCAGGTAACACAGGTAACTACAAAGTTCTTGCCCAGGTGTGCCATATTATAACTCTGAATCTGAAAGAACCACAAGATCCTGCACTGTTGATCACTTGATGAAACTCATGAATACATTTCAACATCGTCAATAAAGTGACTACATCTGATTGACAGTGCGTGGGGAATTTTTGATCATCAAAAGTGCAAAATGCAAACTTTCAACAGACTGACGAAGCTGGTGTGAAGAGATAAAAACTGTTTTAGGCAGTAAGAGGGTTAACACTCACTGCATGGATCCGCAGCGAAGCAGCACTCGGAGGCCTCGCTGGGCGGTCCAACTCCTGCAGCGTTGCAGGCTGCGATCCTGAATTGGTACTCGGTTCCTTCGATGAGTCTGAGCACGGTGTACTGCAGGCCCTTCACTGCCGGTTTGGTGACTGGAGCACGGTTGATGCGACCCCAGTACACGGCGCCACGCTCCCTCTTCTCCAGCCAGTATCCCTGGATGGTGGAGCCGCCGTTGTCCAGAGGAGGATCCCAGGTCAGCGTCATGGTGGTCGCTGTAGCACCAATGATTTTGGGGTTGCGTGGAGGTCCGGGGAGGCCGAACGGATCCCTGAGCTGGACTTTCTCTGAATCGCAACCATCGCTGACGCCATACTTGTTCTCAGCTTTGATCCTGAACTGGTAGATACCATTCAAGTTCAGTTTGTAGACCTGAAGGAGCACAACAGGGACATTCCTTATTCTTTCTTATTAAGGCATTAAAGACGGAATAAAATATAAGATGAAAATGCATTTTGAAGACAAACTGATTTGATTGATACATTTTTGCTAACACTCCATTTTATGGGTCTGTTATTTCCAGAATTTTGATACTAATTACATGGAAAATAGAGACACTTACGTATTCTGAGACACTTAAAGTTTGTTAGTTGTGTTGAGTTTAAAAACAGAATTCTGGAGGGATTTCCTTGAACAAAATGCTCCATTTGATTTGGAAACTTTATTTTTCATATATTTTAAATTGTATGCTTGTCTGTAAACAAATTGCACATTTTTGTATGTTCAGGCGATCTGCTGTGAACTGACTCAAATAATTTAGGTTACACTAGCTTAGCAATTAATTGTAATTAATGAACTGGACCCAACCATTGTAGTAATTGAACACTGCCTTCTCCTTTACTTATAATTAGTGCCACATTGCATGTATCATTACACAAAACCTCCACAGAAATTATGGGGAAATTGTTAGGAATTTATGCACATGTAAATTAAAGTGTTTACCATTTACTCAGTTGGTTTTAAAGGGTTAAATATTAATTAATATTATTAAATGATCAGAAACCTACATCATTAATACTGTTTCTCGTTTCATACAAAGTATGAACACAATCAAAGATCAATTTTCATCCTTAAAATTTGACACAACAGATTTTATTTGGGTTTGTTTAATGTTGTCCCACTCTTTCACAGAAAACATTATTTAAATTAAACATTATTAGCTATTAGGTTTTGAATGTGACTTAAACCTGTTCTTGAAGTCTGGAGTCAGGAGGAATATTACTTCTTGTCTGACAATCAAGTATTTGCTTTTTTATAAACATTAATGAATCAAAGCAGTGCATCCCAGTTCAGTTTCCAACTCACCCCGTATCTTCTGTCGATGAGGTTGATGGTCAGAACATCGAAGTCGGACTTCTTCTTGCTGGCATCTCTGCATTCCACAATGTAGTTGGTGATCTCGCAGCCTCCGTTGTCCTCCGGGGCGTCCCAGGTCAGGTAGCACGAGTCCGCCTTGATGTCCGAGACCACAATGTTCCTCGGAGGAAGAGGACGATCTGAAAAAGCAGGGTTGGATTAATGTAATGCTCAATATGTAGAGATGATATAAACCTTTTATTTCATTATTATTTCATTTTAATCTCACAAAAATGCAGCTCCGTTAGACATCAAAGAGTGAAATGATGGAAACTAAACCTGACATGGAAAATAACTCGTAAGATTTGTTTTATGGAGACGTTCTTACCAAGTATCTCGACTCTGATGACATGCTGAGCTTTGCCGTAGCAGTTTTCAGCCACCAGCTTGTAGTTGCCCTTGTCCTGCCTGATGGTTTCTGGGATGGCAATCTTAGTCGTCAGAGTCGTCCGGTTCACCTGAAGACGAGAAGGCAAATTAATTTATTTATATAGCACAATTCATACACAGCGCAGTTTCAATGTGCTTTACAAACATTGAAACTTTAAAAGGAATTGGAAACAAATTTTAAAAGATCGAATAAAAGAACAGAGATTGAAAAACTCTTCCTCAAACAAATCTTGGACGCAGCTGAAATGAGAAGCTGGGCAAAGAATAATATCACTGATAATTTAGCTACTCTTAGAGCCAAATAAGTGAAGTTTGTCCTGAGGGTGGCGCTAGAAGAAAGGTCATGGGGTCACACAGTCATACCATAAAGTGTAAAAACGAAATTAATCAAGACGGTTTGCTGTTGGTCAATGGCACAAATTCCTGCATCACAGTTCATAAGTTAAACGTGATACAAAATCGTTGCAAAATGTCACCTTTTGAAATACTGATATGACTGGGCATTTACTTTCATGGCAATCTGGCACGTAGTTTTTGAGATATTCTTTGGACCAAATTGTTGGACGTACAGAAGTGCAGCGAACATATCCATATATGTCCATGAGCATGTGAATCAGTTCTCACCTCCTCAGTCTCCATCGTCATCTTCTCTTCGTCAGGCTTCTCAATCACCACCTCATCCTTAATCCATTGGAGCGTCGGCAGAGGAAGTCCCTTCACCTCCGCTGGGATGTCGATGGCCGAGCCTTTCTTCACAATTATGGCGTTGTTCTTGAAGAACTTCAGGAAGGTGATAACTGGAGCAACTGTGAACAAACAAACATTTGTTTTTGCTCTTTGGCTGCTGCTTGCGTCAGTCTAAACTTTTAATCTTGGACAGTCTTGCCCAACCAGATCAGCCTGACAAAATCAAACATGTTTCTTTTTAACAATAAGATTTTAATAGTGAGTTTCATACTTTCATCGTCCTGGACCCTGGCTTTGATGGGCTTTGAGGGATCTCCGTCCCCAACCTCGGTCACGGCTTTGACACGGAACTGGTACTCCTGGTTCTCTGACAGGTTCTCAATGGTCCCGCAGCACTCAGTGAAGATCTTGCGGTTTGCCTCTTCGAACTCTGTGCCATCGGACCTCATCTTCTCCACGTAGTAGCCTCTGATGGGGCTGCCCCCGTCGGTGCGAGGTGGCTGCCAGGCCAGAGTGATGGTGGTCTTGCTTCTGTCAGTGTAGTGCAGTTTCTCAGGAGCAGATGGAGTACCTGGAACATTGCAGGGGAGTTTGGTCAACACTGGACAATTGTTTCAACAGGCCATTAGACCTTTAGGAGTCAAAAATCCATTTCCCAGTTGTATTTTGTCAGAAAAATGTCACCCGATGTCAAAAGTCTGTAATATTTTTGTGGATTTACCTTTGGGATCCTCAGCCAGGATGGGTCCCAGGTCGACTGGAGCTCCGTCACCGTACTTGTTCCTGGCAATGACCCTGAAGTCATACTCCTCGCCAGCCAGCAGACCCTGGATGTCGCACTTGCAGGACGCAGTCTCGATGGGCTGGCGGAAGAGTTTCATCTTTGCGTCCTTCCTCAGCACTTCATAGCCAATGATATCGCTGCCGCCATTGTCCACAGGGTCGGACCAGGTGAGAGTGATGTTTTTCTTGGTCACCATCACCGTCTTCAGGTCGACCACCGGTCCAGGGACGTCTACGAAGCACAGGCCAGTAAAAATGTTAGTTAAAGTATCCTAAAGTAACAGTTTTTCACTGGATGGATTATGAACACGGCTTCTTGTAGTGATGCAACAGTGCACTGCAGGACAGTTTTTAAAGTAAGTCCCTACATAAATCTGTTACAGAAATACTAAAAGTAACAAAGGAGTGCTTTAGCTCACTCACCCTTGTTTACCGGTTGTGTTAATATCAACAAAATCTTTAATTCCAACTGAAGATAAAACTGATGGCACTTGAAGCAAAAAATAGTCTTCTGAAGTTCACAACAAACTTGTTTTCTTCTGCATTACAAAAGAATAAAGACACAGCAAATACAATCTTCAGAAGACTATTTTCTCTGAGCGAGCCAGTTCACCTTCAGTTGGTTCTTAAATTTCTAAAACAAACACTGAATGTTTTTTCTGAAAACTGAGCACTTCCTAACTACTTAAGAGTTTGTATGTATGGTATTCACTGGTTTTTTACTGTGAAACCTTGATGCTGTTGTGTATTAATTCAAAACTGACCCATAATGTCCACTCTGGTCTCTGCGGTCTTGGTCCCGCTGCTGTTGGTACCAGAGATCTGGTACTTTCCATGATCCGCCCTCACTGCCTTCTTTATGAATAGAGTGCTGTTCTTGCCGTCTGTCTCCACGATCATCCGCTCCTTGTCGATTTCGGCTTCGTCTTTGGCCCATTTGACTTCGGGCTGGGGTCGGCCGGTCACCACGGCAGGAAGCTTCAGCGACTCGCCAGCCTTGATGATTACACCGTTCTTCACGGAGGCATCAAAGTCCACAGCGGGAGTTTCTGAAGGACAAGGATAGTGAGACGAGTCAGTCTTGGACCGAAATTTATTAAATTAAGTACTTAAATCTCATAACCAGGAAAGGCAGAAACACTTCCTGCAGCTGTTTCACAGTAAAAGCAATAAGCAATTCTCTTGACTGGAAAGCATTTACCGTGAAGCAGCTGCAGAAAGTGTTTTTTGAGGCAAAACCACTGAACATCCTCCTTTTTCAACGCCAAAAATAATCCCAAATAAAATACGTTGAGGTAAAGCAGCGTCTCGTTCCACCCTGTCCAATAAAACAACTGTCTGTACCTTGAGGCTCTTTGACGGTGGCAGGTTCGGTCACACCAGGAGCTCCAGGACCGGCGTCGTTGATGGCGATGACACGAATGTAATAATCTGCTCCCTCGGTCAGACCTGTCACAGTGTATGTCAGCTCTTTACACCTGAACTCTGTGCTGCGAGTCCAGTCCTTCTCTCCGGCCAAAACCTGTGTTCACAAAACAAGAGTTTAAGAGTTTAACATCACAGGTCCAGGTCTAAGACTTGTAAGATTTCTGTTTTGCTTATTCTCAAATGGCAAAGAAAAGACCTATAGCTGCAGATACATCAGCTATTGGAAATTTAATTTTGAGTCCAAGAGTCCACTACTACTGCTAATTTTCTGCACCTTCTCAACGTGGTATCCCAGGATGTCTCCTCCACCGTTGTACAGAGGGGGCTTCCAGGCCACAATGACAGAGTCCTTCCCAGTATCCACGATCCATGGGGTGGGGGGGCCAGGAGGCACTGGGTGTGTGTGTGTGTGTGGGAGGGGGGGTGGGGGTGACAAAGACTTATTAATCTTTCTGAGGAAATAATAAGACTTAAATCAACAGGACAATGTTTGACTGCACTTTGTCATCTTTACATGATGAAAAGTGTGGAAAGTGTTCCACCTGTTCTTGTTTTTATGATCAGTTGGCCTCTTGTACATAGCCATAATAAATATTTAAGGCATCATTTAATTAAAATTTGGGAAATTACTTATTTGATGCGTGCATTCCAGCATTTTGGATAATCTCATTGATCAGCCATAAGGGGGCGGTTAAACTACAGGTCAAAGATGTTGGCATCAATTCTCTCTTTTTCAGTCAGGGGCAATGATGAAACCAATGAAACCGAAACCAATGGGTACCCAGAAAGAAAGAAATCAAACTAAAAACTCATGGCACGCATTTCAAAAATGTTAGCAGGAAAGAGTATTTTTATTAACTGGTATGGTCCTTTAAGTTGTGTTTTACATTGTTTCTCTTTGTTCATCCATGTGCCATAAAAATACTTCAGCCACTGATCTGGATTTCATTAAATTTAGGTAATTGACTATTCTGACTCCTACATTCCAACATTTCGACAATCACAGCGCTCGGCCATAAGGGGGCACTAAAATTACAGGTCAAGATAGACTGAGCATCCATGAACAAGTATGTGTTTTGATGTGGGTGTTGATGCTTGCCACCTCCTTTCTGAACAGCTCTGCTGCTTCATATCAATCTCTGATAGGACTAAAAACTTACGGATGGCATCCATAGCGACAGTGCGGTCGGTGGGCTCGCTGAAGGGCCCAGGTCCGGCTAGGTTCTCAGCACACACTCTGAAGATGTAGGTAAGTCCCTCCATCAGGCCAGTGACCTTCACCTCCAGAGAGTTGAGGAGGGCACGGTTGACGCGGGTCCAGTGCTTGCTGTTCACCTCCTTTCTCTCGATCCAGTAGCCCAGGATCGGGCTGCCGTTATCCTTTGGCTCGTGCCAGGAGATGTGGGCGGTGCTCGCCGTCACCTCGTGGACTCTGGGGGTGTTGGGTGCGTCGGGAGGATCTGTAGGGGTAGGAGAAAGAGTGAGTGACTTTTACATTAGTATAGGGGTATGGGTAAAAAGATATGGGGTTCAGTGTGTCATTCATGACCACCAGGTGGTGCCAAAGTTAAAAATAAGATCCTACGCATAGTTTTAAAAATGTACATGCTGCTGGTTCAGTTAATTTACGAACTGTTTTAAACATAATTTATTTGATTTGATTTATTACATAAAATAATTAGTAATTAAAATAATTTTGTGCATAATTTCTTTTGGTGGATTTTTTTTCATGGGATTATTATTAAACTATACAAATGTAACAAAAAGTATGTAAGTATAATTAAATAAAAAATAGTACCATTAATAAAAACTCTAAAAAAAATATTTAGGTATTATCTATTTGAGAATTTTATTTATTACATGGGACTATTATTTATATTTTGTGTATTTTGCATAATTATTACTTTTCAGCCAGATAACTCTGTGACTCTAAGGTCACAAGCTGACCCGAGTTTTAAAATTTCCTTTATGTGTGTTTATTTTCTGTTCTTTACTTACCGAACTGGTTCTTGGCGACCAGCGGCTCGGAGATACACGGTGGCCCACAGCCAAACTTGTTCTCAGCAGTGACTCTGAAAATGTACTCCTTCCCTTCGATGAGTTTGGTAATGGGGCAGCTGGTGCCCTTCAGGGTGGAGGTGACAGTGATCCAGCCAATCTCATCGTTCTTGTTGTCCTTCTTCTCCAGGATGTAGTTCAGGATCTCGCTGCCGCCATCATCCACAGGAGGCTCCCAGTTACAGATGACCGAGGTGTTCCTGATCTCATCAAAGGTGAAGTTGATTGGAGCGCTGGGTTTGTCTGTGGCAGAATAGAGTTGGGCCAACATTTAATCTCACGAGGATTAAAGTTTATACTTTGTATCTGACGATTCTGAGGTGTGTGAAATGTATTTTATGTCTCTTATTCCACAAACCAAACACATTTAAACATATTAAGTACTTAATAACTTAATAATAAAATGAAGTCCCACTTTACGTGTTCTTCTACAAGGTGAATAATGCTGAGCAAAAGTATCTAACATAATCCTAAAATAAAAAGATCTCATAACAAGTTAGTGATTTACATTGTGTGAAAATATTTTGCCTTCTTTTTTTACAAAGAACTGCAGTTAATTTTGATTCAAAGCATTTTTTTCTCTATCAATTTCAGCAGTTGTATTTGTAATCATTTATGTATAACTGATGACCAATTTCAACCCTAATTCGTCTAATTAAAACTTACTGAGGACCAGGAGGAGGTTATTCAATTCAATTCAGTTTTATTTATATAGTGCCATATCATAACAAAGTTATTTCAGGGCACTTTTTCATATAGAGCAGGTCTTGACCGACTCTTTATATTTACAGAGACCCAACAGTTCCCACCATGAGCAGCACTAGGAGACAGTGGCAAGGAAAAATTCCCTTTTAACAGGTAGAAACCTTGAGCAGAACCAGAACCAGAACCAGGCTCTGGGTGGGTGGTCATCTGCCTCGACCGGTTGGGTTTGGGGGGCAGGAGGAAATAACATACAGCAGCACAGTACAGTTCAACATAGAGATGTAAAGTAATAGTTGTGGTAATGGTATTGATGTTAATATTAATAGACATAATACTAATAGCAATATAATAATAGTAATACTAATAATAAGAGCAAAGGTCATGTGACCCACAGGTTCAGGTATCAGGATGGAAACTTGTAAAAAATAAACTTCTGTCTTACCGAGGACGTTGACGAAGCACGAGGCGGTGGCGACACCATGAGTGTTCTCCACCTGAATGGTGAAGTTGCCGTGGTCGGCTCTGACAGCGTCGCGGATCATCACCACAGACTGACCCTTTGTGGTTTGATCCATACCCAAACGCTCACGCAGAGGAGTCACAAACTCCTCCTCTGGTTCAGGAATCTGAAGGGAACAAAGGACAATTGTATTAATTCCTTGAAAAATGTAGAAATACATAAAACGTTCAGGACTCTCAGGTCTCTCCGAGGACACTAACTTTGGCCTTGGTCTTCTTCTTCTTGACCACGGGGACGACCTTCTTGGTCGGCTCTTTTGTGACGTCCTCGTTGTTCCTCATCCAGGTGACTTTGGGGTACGGGGAGCCGGAGATGTAGGCGTCAATTCGGATCTCCTCGCCCTTCTTAATGCACACACCGGACTGCACACGGGCGTGGAGGGTGACCTTCGGTTTTTCTGAAAATGGAAGAAGAGTTGAAATTGAGGCAGTTCTTATTTAAGGTTTAAAACTAAATACACTTTTCTAGGGCCACTAAATTAAAAGTGTTCATAGTTTTTCATACCAACGGGGTCTGCAGCCTTGATGAGCTGTGTGCTGCGGGACGGCTCGCTGACTCCAGCGGCGTTCTCGGCTCGGACCCTGAACTGGTACTCCATGTCCTCCTTCAGGCCAGTCACCACATAGGAGAAACCGGGGACCAGGCTCAGGGTGACCTTCTCGTAGCGGTCGCCATCCTTGTCAATCTTCTCCACGACGTAGCCCTGGATGGGACAGCCGCCGTCGTAGTCTGGAGCCTTCCAGGTGACCGTGATGGACTTGGACGTCGGGTCGTGAGCCTCCACCTGGATGGGTGGGTCGGGTTTTTCTGTGGAGTCGATATTAACAACAGACAGTAAATGTCTGAGCTGTCTCTATAGCCAAGACCACCAAGTTTAACATAATCCTAGAGTATTTGTACAATGTTTGTACATTTTTTGACAGGATTAGGAGGTACAGTCATTTTGTTTCTGTGGACCCCCTATTGGTTGATTTGAAATTGCCCCAGCTGGCTCACTCACCTGACTCCCAAGTGAAAAACATTCAATGGGTTGTATTGATTGAACAATAAGACACTAAAGTTAAGTTTAAATGGACATTAGAGACTAATGCACACCAAAACAACCAGATAAGCATAAAAGATAATACAAGCAAATAATAGAATAGAATACTATACAAAACAAAAATATATAATAATAAAATAGTAAAAATGTTTAAAAAAATAGAATGAAATAAGTAGTAATAATCAGCAATAAAATGATGATAAAAAATAGAAATAGAATAAAATGATAATAATAATTAAAATGAGCATAAATAATAAAACCATAGAATTATAAAACACTACATAAAAGCCAGGCTAAATAGATGGGTTTTTAGTTTACATTTAAAAAGCTCAATATTTTCAGCTCCTCTCAGATCCTCTGGAAGGCTGGTCCAGCGGCTTGGAGCGTAACAACTGAAAGCAGCATCACCAAATGTTTTTGTTCTGCTTTGTGGAACAGCTAAAAGAGAAGAACCGGAGGATCTGAGGGGCCTTCCTGATTCATAAACCACAAGCATTTCTGAGAGGTAGTCTGGTGCCAGATCATGTAGTGCCTTATAAACTAATAAAAGAATTTTAAAATTAATACGAAAAGTAACAGGTAACCAGTGTAAAGCCTTTAAAATAGGTGTAATATGCGCTAACAATGTGCTTTTGTTTTCTCCTGGTATTTTTAGATGCAAAGCCTCTCTATGAGCTGTAGGTGAAACTCACTATTCATAAATTCACTTCACAGTGACCTTGACCTTTGACCACCAAATTCTAATCAGTTCATCCTTGAGTCCAAGTGGATGTTTGTGCCAAATTTGAAAAAATTCCTGAGATACTGCGTTCACAAGAATGGGACGGATGGACGGACAACCTGAAAATATAATGCATACGGCCATGGCTATCTGTGGCGTGAAGGCATAAAAAGATCAATCCTCTGATACTATTCAGCTGAAAACATGACTTACGTTTGACTTCCTCAGTGATGACTGGGTTGCGTAGCTCCAGATATTCTCCAGCTCCAACCGTGTTGACGGCCTTCACTCTGAAGTAGTACTCGCAGTTTATGTAGAGGTCTTTGACGGTGCAGGTCAGGACGTTCTCTCCCGACATGACGGGCATGTAGGTCTTCTTGGAGGCCTCGCGGCGCTCCAGAGTGTAGCTGACGATCGGGGTGCCACCGTCGTCCTCTGGGGCTTCCCAGCTGATCTTGCAGGAGTTCTTGGTGGCGTCACTCGAGGTGATGTCTTTACACTGACCAGGGAGTCCTGCAGCATTCAGGGAGTAAGCAAAAATGTCAGGATGACTGCTGCTTGTCTGTTTCTGGTGAAATACATCCAGAAATGGTGTTAATAGCAGGGCTGCTGGCAGGTTTTAGAAATACTGAGGTCATGAAATCCCCCAGAATTTATCTAAAATGCATCTTTATTGAAAATCGTTGGTGTTAAACCCTGGGAGAAATCAACGTTTGGACTGGTTTACAAAAAGACATCATTACTGGACTGAACGAGTTCAATGACATACGAACAAAGCATTGTGTTATATTTCCCAAGCACAGTTATATAAAGGACATCCTACCGATGACTTTGACATTGACGGTCCCGGTGGCGGTTCCCAGACTGTTCTCCAGGGTGATGGCATAGACGCCGGCGTCGGCACGTGTGCATTTGAGCAGCTCCAGGTGAGCGCTGTTCATCTCCACCGTCATGGAGAGCCGGTCGTCTGCCTTACACTCTACCATATCCTTCTGCCAAATCATCTTAGGTGTCGGAATTGCCCTATAGGGGATGTTCAGGTGCAGCTTCTCGGCCTCGATCACGACTATGTCCTGCGCCTCCAAATCCATGGTTGGAGCACCTTGGAACCAGAGGACAGGATTATTATTTAGGGATAATTACCAATGTTTTGATTGCACTTCTTTTAAATTCTTAAATTTAAATTCTGTTGATGCTTACAGTCAGGATCCTTGGTGAAGACCTTGTCGGAGATTTCAGAGGGGTCGCTAACACCAACAGAGTTGATGGCACGGACCCTGATGACATACTTCTTCTCTGGTTTGATTCCGTCGTCAATCCTGAACTGGAGTTCCTTGATGGGTCTGTTGTTGACCCTGAGCCACTTCAGCTCTGGACGAGCCTCGGCCACTTCCACATGGTAGCCAGTGATTGGGCAGCCGCCGTCTTTGGCTGGAGGCTTCCAGGTGACGTTGATGTGCTCCCTGCTGGCATCGGGGATGGTCACTTCCAGAGGAGGAGATGGAGCGCCTGGAAAGAGAGAAGGATGTCTGAGTTTACATCTGAAATGTTTTCTTTCTGACTGTGCTGTACAGAGTTTTAAAAATGATCTATATTTGCAGAATGCCACAAGAACAAATGCATATTTCTGCATCTACAAAGAATATTTGATGGTCTCTTACTTGTTGGATCCTCGATGGTGAGGATCTCAGTGGGTTCGCTTGGATCTCCAACTCCAGCCTCGTTCTCGGCTCTGACCTGGAACTGCACCTCAGACCCTTCGTCCACGTCAGTCACTTTGAATTGAGTCTGTCTGTCTGGAGTCTTGCAGCACTTCAGCCATCGAGTTCCCAGCTTCTCTTTCTTCTCAATGACATACCTGGGAAGCAAAACATGATTGTCTTGTTGAATAGTTCTTCAGTTGAAATTTGCATAACAAACTATAAATGCAAACCAGGACTTTTTTTTTATAGATATAGAATTGTCTAACTGCAAGAATGGTAAGTTTGTCGTCCCCTTCTTCTCTGTCACTTTTTAAACCAAGTCTGGATGGTAAGATAGCTGTTGCTTCTTGGCCTTTTTACCCAGAATATCTCTAATAAGCACATTCACACTTCCTTTGAGATCATATCACCTCATTTATAATGTACATTGTCTCATAGCAATCTACACAGTAGTTTACAGCAGTTCGTAGTCTTACTTGGTTATGGGTCTTCCACCGTTGCTCTTGGGAGCTTCCCATTTCAGCTCCACGTGCCTCTTTGTGACCTCCACCACTGTCAGGGCGTAAGGAGGTCCAGGAGTTGCTGCAGAGAACATGACAAACATTAATGTCATTAATGTCCATACCAGACAGTTTGTCTGTAGCTTCTTTTCTTTGCAGCCCTACTCAGCGTCTTAACATGAAGAATAAATAGCACTGAAAGTCTAAAGTCCTGCTAGACCACTGGTCATCAACTCATCAATTGTGATTGACCTGTGGATCTTTGTGGAGTTCCAAGTTAAACCCAAAGCTTTTCAGTTAAAAGGTCAATTGTTGATTTTCATTGTTGGAAAATTTTGTCCAGATGGTGGCACTAAATGTAAGGTCACAAATCATTAGGAAATCCACATTAAATTTCAGAAGTTTACCAGTATGATATATACTGGTAAACTTCAGTTATGATATATTGCAAAAGACTTCTGAAAAAAGCTCTAAACTGTTTACGAATACATTGAGACAGTTCTGTTCAAGCTAAACTAGTTACTTTTTTAAGTTAAGTTTTAACTTTGCAGTGAATTAAAAGGGAAAAACCAACACTGACTATATTTTAAAAGACAGATGAGAACCCATGATGCTGATAACTTTTGAGAACTTACTGAAAGTGTCTTTGGCAAGCACGGCGTCCTCCAGCTCGCAGAATTCACCCATCCCCACAGCATTCTCAGCGGCAACACGGAACACGTACAGCGATCCTTCATTAAGAGGAGTCACTGTGTACTTGAGCTCCTTGATGGTTGTATCGACAGCCTGCCAGGCCTTCCGCCTCACATCCCTCTTCTCCACCACGTAGTTGGTGATGGGTGAGCCTCCGTCGGTGCTGGGAGCCTGCCACTTCAGGCTGGCGTTAATCTTGGTGATGTTGGTCACCTCCAGCCACTGAGGAGCGGATGGAGGGTCTGTTGAATGAAAAACAGGAAAAAGTTGAGTGAAAGGCAGGCAGTGTTTGTCTTATTGTGGATTTTTTCCAGCCTGGGAATGTATTTCTTGAAACCCAAACACGTACATGTTTTTCATTCCTGGTCGTACATGTCCTGTGTTGAGGAATTTTTTGTATCTCTGATGGTAGAAAGGGATAATAATCCCCAATGGCTCTGGTGTGGACAAATGTTATCCAGTACCTTCAGCAGCATTGTTAAACTTTGTTACTTAAAAATCCAAATATGTCTAATTTGTCTTGATGGTCTTACTTCATGAATGGTACATTTTTCTTCTGCTTCTTCAGTGTTGTTTATGAAGTCGAGGTATGTGTGAGTTAAGTACTGGCCAAGGAATTGTAGAGGAAATAGAAGAAGAGATATCTTTAATAAATAGAAATGTAATGGTAAATAGTCAGGCAAAACAGAAAAAAAAGTAAATGCCAGGGAATCTTAAGGTAAGGTAAGGTTGGAGTCCCACTCATTTTAAGTCTAGTGCTCCAAGAGGTAGCAGCCGTTGCAGCAGCTCCTGAACTTCTGTCCAGGATTGTTTACTTTTTCGCGGTTTTACGCGAATATTTGTTTTTGCCTTACGGCTTTTTAGACTGGTTAATGTTTAGTTTAATGTTTAATGCTTAGCTAGTGTCTAGGTGTGTTATTTGTTTCGTTTTCGCGTCCTTAGTGTCAGTTTATAGCTCGGACCATGCACCGGGAACAAACAAGGACTACCACTGTTTACAGCTGGCAACAGCTGATAGACCTAGCGAGTCATCGCTTCACACTTCACGCTGGGGAGAGAGCCAACATACCAGTGGAGCTGCGGAGAAAACGCCGTGGATGCAGGGGCGCTGGGGCGAAGCTTCGTGCCAAGAGGAAGAGCTTTAGACCTGCTCTCCCCTCCATTATTATGGGCAATGTAAGATCACTTGCCAATAAGATGGAGGAGCTTGAAGCTCTGGCTAGGTGTCAGCGAACTTTTCGGGAGTGCAGTATCATGTGTTTTTCTGAGACGTGGCTGCACGACCAAATCCCAGATTCTAACGCTAGCATCGTGGGCTTCAAGACGATACGGGCCGACAGAGACGAAAGAGCTAGCGGTAAGCGAAGAGGTGGAGGGGTTGCGCTGCTCGTCAACAGCAAATGGTGCCACCCAGGGCACATTACTGTTAAGGACCGTTTCTGTAGCCGCGACATCGAAATGTTGGCTGTTAGCCCGCATCCCTACTATCTTCCGAGGGAGTTTACTGGCTTTATTTTTGTGGCGGTTTACATTCCTCCGTCATCGGACGCGACAACGGCGTGCGATGTTATTCACTCGCTGATTGCCCGGCTACAAACACAGAATCCGGATGCTTTCATTGCAATCTCGGGAGACTTCAACCATGCATCTCTCTCTTCATCCCTCCCCACCTTCAAGCAATTTGTCAAGTGCACAACCAGGGAGAATAAGACTTTGGACTTACTGTATGCTAATACTAAGGATGCATACTGTTCCTCTGCCCTCCCGCCACTTGGCAGATTGGACCACAATCTGGTGCTTCTCTCACCCCTCTACCAGCCAAAGGTTCAGCGGCTACCTGCGACCACTAGATCACTGAAGAAATGGTCACAGGCAGCCAATGAAACCCTGCAGGACTGTCTTGGAACTACAGACTGGAGTTTCATCAGTGATGCCTATGGTGATGATATCGAAGGTTCCACTGAGTGCTTCACTGACTACATCAAGTTCTGTGAGGACAACATCAAAACAACAAAACAGGTGAGATGTTATCCAAACAACAAGCCCTGGATTACCAGTGATCTGAAGGTCATGCTTAACGAGAGGAAGAGGGCCTTCAGGGACGGTGATAGGGACAGGACAAAGAGGGTCCAGAAGGAGCTGAAGGTGGCCATCAGGAATGGAAAGAGGGATACAAGTCAAAGATTGAGGACCAGTTAAGGAGGAACAATGTGAAGGATGTGTGGCAGGGCATGAAGACCATAACAGGCTTCAAACAGTCTACTGATGGACCGTTGGAGGGCAGCCTGTCACGTACCAATGAGTTAAACCTGTTCTTCAATAGGTTTGACAATGGATCTTCTAGTTCTCCCCACAATCTGGTCACCCCGCCCCCCTCAATCTTCCTCAACAATAACAGACTCATCAACACATCCCCCCATAGTGAATGACCCATCTTGCTCTATAATAACAGACTCATCAACAACTCCCCTCATAATCAACGACCCATCAATTCCTCCCCTCACGATAATTGGACAATCAACACCTGCTCTGCCTCCCCACTTGGTCAAGGACCCAACAATACCACACCTGGAATCACCCCCCAACCTTCTACCACCACTGTCTTTCACCTCTGCCCAGGTGAAGAGGGAGCTGGAGAGGCTGCACAGGGGCAAGGCCCCGGGCCCTGATGGTCTGAGCTCTAGGGTGCTGAGGAGCTGCGCTGCCCAGCTGTGTGGTTTTCTGTGTTATCCCCCTTCCTGTTCACCCTGTAAACCTCTGACTTCAGGTACAACTCGGACTCCTGTCATCTGCAGAAGTTCTCGGATGACACAGCTATTGTGGGGTGCATCAGGGATGGCCAGGAGGGGGAGTACAGGGGCGTGGTGGAGGACTTTGTACGGTGGTGTGGAAGTAACAACCTGCTGCTGAACATCACCAAGACAAAGGAGATGGTCGTGGACTTCAGGAGGAGTAAGGTTCAATGGTCACCCGTCTCCATCAGTGGAACGGATGTGGAGACAGTCGGATCCTACAAATACCTTGGGGTCCACCTTGACAACAGGCTGGAGTGGGCTGGTAACACCATGGCCCTGTACAAGAAGAGTCAGAGTAGGCTCTACTTTCTCAGGTGGCTCAGGTCCTTTGATGTGTGCAGCTCACTGCTGCACATGTTTTACCAGTCTGTTGTCGCCAGTGCCCTCTTCTATACCGTGGTGTGCTGGGGTGCTGGGATTAAAGCAGGGGAGGCCAACAGACTGAACAAACTGATCAGGAAGGCTGGTTCTGTGCTGGGTGCGAACCTCAGCACCGTGGAGGAGGTAGCAGCAGCAAGGACACTGGCCAAACTGCAGGCTATGATGGACAATACTGCACATCCACTCCACAACATGGTGCTGGACCTGCAGAGCACCTTCAGTGCTTGCTTGATTCACCATAAGGTGCCACAAGGAGCGCTACAGGAGGTCCTTCCTGCCTTCAGCAGTCAGACTGTTCAATGCCTCACTGTGAGTTGCAACAGCACTCATATTCACTGAACCTGTGGGACAATAAATACACACGACAACACTGCATCCACCATTACACCGGACTCCTGTGTCTGTGTTTGTCTTGTCGCGTATTTGTACATTGTATTGTATAGCGATTGTACTGTACAGTGTATTGTATTGTATAGTGTATTGTACAGTGTAAATTGTAATGTTTATTGTACTGTATACTGCAGTGTATACTGTAAATTGTGTTAACTGTTGTTTTGTGTTAACTGTTTGTTTAACTTGTTTAAGTTAGAGACATGTTAATTTAAATATTTAATTTAGGTTGGGGACATGTTAATTTAATTCCAATTTAGGTTTAACTTAATTTAATGTTAATTTAATTCCAATTTAGGTTTAACTTAGGTTTATTCTATTTTAGGTTAGGTAAATTTTTATTTTTATTTCAAATCTTATTCTGTACCTGCTGCAACACAACAATTTCCCCTCTGGGGGATCAATAAAGAACCTATCTATCTATCTATCTATCTATCTATCTTAACTCAACAACTTTTCATATTGTCCAGTACAAAAAGTGATGGCTCATTTTTTGGTGACAATACTACTAAGCTCTATTTTCATCTATTGGTTACAAAAATGTCTCCCACTTTTTTCACTTGGGGTTCAGGTTTTTTTAGGATGAGCCTGCAAGTTTACATTTTAAAGATACAGCTTTGTTTAACTCCAGTTCTAGCAATTTTCAGGTCAACTTCAAGTTAGCTTGAACTAAAAATGTTGTAAGAATGTTGAACTTTCGAAACTAATTTTAAAAGCCCATTGGATAAACTCAGGGACACTTGGTTTTCATAATAAAAATAAGACCTGAATGCAGATTTTTGTTTTTCAAAGACTATTATCCTCTCAGAAACAACCCGTTGTGCCTGTCCCCCAGTTGGACTTACAAAGTCTCTCCTTGCAGACCACGGGCTCGCTGGGCTCGCTGGGCTCACTCTCGCCGGCCTTGTTGACAGCCTTGACCCGGAACGAGTACTCCTGCTTCTCCATCAGGCCCTGCAGCTGGTGCTCAGTCTGAGGAACGTCCTCTGCAATGCGGATCCACTCCTCGCTTCCGGTCTTCTGGAACTCGATGATGTAGCCTTCGATCTTTGCCCCGCCATCGTGCTCCGGCCTGGTCCATGCCAGCAGGGCCGAGGTCTTGGCGATATCCCTGATGACAGGTTTACCAGGCGCCCATGGAGGATCTGAAGAAGAGTGCGTGGTTACTCTTATGATGTATAAGTAATTAAATAGTAATCTTGATACAAAAATCCTTAAAAAATAGTCATCAATACATTGATTACAGCAGTTTTTGAATGAACCTAAGAAGAGTAATAGCCCTGATTGACATGTGGCATACCGATGGGATCTTTGATGAGGATGGGATCGGTCTCTACGCTCGGTTTTCCAGGTCCAGCCAGATTCTCAGCCAGAACACGGAAGCGGTACTTCTTCTTGGTGGGGAGTCCCTTCACCCTGCAGCCACATGAAAACAGGGTTGGAAAAATATTCTCCATGTTTTCTTCACATATAAATATGTTTCGCCTTGTTGGCTGATGAATTTTCATCATTATTCCTGTAATTTCAAAGCTGTGATTATTTACCTGAAGGTCGTGTCCTTGATGGGCAGTTTGTTGCATCTGATCCACTTGTCGCTCTCTGGATCGAACTTCTCGACCCAGTATCCCGTGATGGGACTGCCGCCATCCTCATCCGGCTCGAACCAGGTCAGAGTTGCAGCATCCTTGGCGATGTCGGAGGGAGTGACTCTGGTTGGAGGACCAGGAGGATCTGAAACAGATGGAAAATTATGTGATTTATCATTGGATATTTAAGTCTTCAAAACGAACTATTTTTAATAGATAGTTATGCAGTAGTGTAAAGAAACGTACCGAAGGAATACTTTGCAATGATTGGCACATGCTCCGCAGGTTCGCCAATGCCGTACTGGTTCTCAGCGCTGATCCTGAAGATGTACTCCTTCATAGCTGTGAGCTTGCATGCCTTGAAAGTGGTGTGTTTCACTGTGGCCGACAGCTTCACCCACTCCTCTTTGTCTGTCTGCCGACTCTCCACAATGTAGTTGGTGATGGGTGAGCCACCGTCATCCCTGGGAGGGTTCCATGCCAGGAAGCACGACTCGTTGGTGATCTCGGAGATATCGAAGGCGGCTGGAGGGCCGGGTTTATCTGAAGAGGAGGAGATAAAACGTGGGAAATGACTTCCAGGTTGGTAATGTCTCAGTTTCAGGAGCAGACCACTTTCAGACATTTCAGACGACCACATATGAGCTGGACACACTGAATTTGATATTGATACGATTGAACAAGCCTATATAATTGTTTGTCTAGTCTTTATGGTTTGTTTTATTTGGTATCCAATAACCTGTCTTCTGGTTTATTTGTATACTAAGTAGCCTACACTTGGCAAACTGGTTGGTACGGCTCGTTTAGCTCTTTAGCCAAAAAGAAGGAGAAGAACATGTTTCATTTTCTTACTTGAGATGACTTGTTAACATGCTAACAGCTAACTAGAACGTGGAGGCTAAACTGAAACGCTCCAATAATTCTCACTCTAGGTCTATGAAATCTGAAAGCGAGTGCTACTCTACTACTTGTAAAAGAAGTTTGTTGAGTCATGTGTTGATTAATGGTATGGCTGTTCTAGAGATAATAGCTAGGTACAGTTTGGGGTATAGGTTTCTGTTCCATAGGTCAGATAATAAACCAGCATCTGTACCAAGGATGTTGACATCGATGGTGGCGGTGGCGCGTCCACAGGCGTTGACTGCCTCGATGATGTAGGTGGCAGTGTCTCCTCTTGTGGTCTTGGCAATAGACAGCTTGGAGTGTCCCGCCTGGGTGTCAATGGTAATGCGGTCATCGGCCCGCAGGACCAGGTCAGCCTTGGTCCACTTCACCCGGGGATCGGGCTTTCCTTTGACATCGGCAGGAAGCTCGATCTTGGTACCAGCCCTGGCAGTCAGACCGGCCAGCAGCTTCACATCCAGCTGGATCTCTGGAGGCTCTGTTGGAATTTTTTGAAGAAAAGTGTCGGAGAGAACAAAACAGGAGAAAAGGGTTTGCTCAAAATCCACATTCTGTAGAGAGATTCCCAATACTCTTACTTCTGATCCCATTACTCTTACTCCCGATCCAATTACTGTTACTCCTGATCCTATTTTATTCATTAGTATGGACTTTTCATAGACAGGTTGTTCACTTCTGCACAACTGAGAGATATTTTTCTGTTTGGTATAATGCTTCTGACATGATTGACGAGTAAGTCTAAAGCTGAATGCAAAAAGTGTTGTTTGCTCCATAAAAATCTCTCTTAACTTGTGTTTAAATAAAAAGTAATGTCTAGAGATTTAAAGATTTACAGTAATGATTTCCCATCATATTGCTTCACTGTACCCCAGTGACCTGTGCAAGTTTAAATATGATGCAACCCCCCAAGGCTTTGGTTTTGCCATCCTATCCTGGTCCCGCTGACACAATGTGACATTATTCTTGTTCCTGATCTGAAATCAGGCTCTAGTCCAGAGTTATTAGAAGGAGCACTAACTGGCCTACCTCTGGCGTCAACAGCCTGGATCTCATCAGTGGCCCTGCACGGTCGGCTGGCTCCCAACTTATTGAAAGCTCTGACTCTGTAGGCGTACCACTGGCCTTCAATCAAGCCGGTCACCTGGAACCTGTGAGCACAAAACATATATTATACACAACTGTCCCATAAAAATACAAGAGGACACAAATCACAAATGGGTCCAAGAAAACTGTTAAGCAATGACACATCATTACAAATCACTTTTATAAACACCATTTTAACTGACAAATTGTTGAGTCTTACTTCAGTTCAGGGATGGGGTCACCGCAGGGTTCCCACTTGTCGGTACCACGCTGACATTTGTCCACCACGTAGCCTTTAATCGGGGCACCGCCGTCGTACTTCGGAGGCTCCCAGGACAGGAAAATGCTCTTGCCGCTCTTATCGCGCCACTTCAGGTTCTCAGGAGGATCGGGTACAGCTGGGGAAAAAAACATAAGATTCTGGATATTTGTTTTTAGTTCCGATCTGATCAAGTCGGCTTGACTTAAGTTAATTAATTTCAGCCTGACTGAGTAAATACTCACTGGCAGGAGAGGAGACGTTGACGGGCTCGTCAATGTATGCTGGCTCTCCGGGTCCACACTTGTTGCAGGCGGTGACACTGAACAGATACTCTTTTCCTTCAATTACATCTGTTAATGTGTACTCCAGGTCCAGCACGCCGGTAGCCACCTGGAAAAAACATGATCGCAATGGTGAAAACACAAAAGTACAGTAGACTCATCAGTCTCATTTTCAGCAGCGTTGCCTTGAACACCACATTCTTTTGTAGTTTTGGTGGCCTCAAACTGAATTTTAACTTAGAATTAGATTGCAGCTTGGCCATGTCAAAGTCACAAGAAATATCACCGCTTCTAAACCTTCAAAATCAGTTTGTTTGTTGTTTTTTTGTCTTTTCATTTGTTCATGATATTTTGTTTTTTTGGTTGTTTTTTTTTTGCAGGAAAAGGCGATATAAGGCTGTACAAGTACAAGATTTTGCTGTGCTTTATTTGGGCACTGGAGATTTTTTGGAGTGTTTTTGGCCCCAACAGCCAATATACATGTTGTATCATGGAAATGGCATTCCACCAATCTAGAAGAATCACATTTAGCCTGGCAAGTTAGTCTTAAAATTTATAGGAAGGCCCTCCGTAATGCCAGAGCAGCCTACTACTCATCATTAAGAGAGGAAAATAAGAACAACCCCAGGTTTCTGTTCAGCACTGTAGCCAGGCTGACAGAGTCACAGCTCTGTTGAGCCATGTATTCCTATAGACCTCAGTAGTAATGACTTTATGAGCTTCTTTAATGATAAAATTCTAACTATTAGAGACAAAATTCAGCACCTCCTGCCCTCAGTTGGTACTGACTTATCTTCGAACACAGGAACCTTAGAAACAACTGTAAAACCTGTACATTTAGACTGCTTTTCTCCCATCAACCTTAATCAATTAACTTCCATGATTTCCTCATCTAAGCCATCAACGTGTCTCTTAGACCCCGTCCCAACTAGGCTGCTTAAAGAAATTTTACCCTCAGTTAGCACTAATTTACTAGATATGATCAATCTGTCCTTATTAAAAGGCTATGTGCCACAGTCCTTTAAAGTAGCTGAATTAGCCCACTCTTGATCCAGAGATTTTGTCAAATTATAGACCTATATCTAACCCTCGTTTTCTCTCTAAGATCCTTGAGAAAGCAGTCGCCAATCAGTTGTGTGACTTTCTACACAACAACAAGCTGTTTGAGGATTTTCAGTCAGGATTTAGAGTGCATCATAGCACAGAGACAGCACTGGTGAAAGTTACAAATGACCTTCTAATTGCATCAGACAAAGGACTTGTCTCTGTACTTGTCTTACTAGATCTTAGTGCTGCATTCGATACCATTGACCATCACATTCTATTACAGAGACTAGAACATTTAATTGGCATTAAAGGTACTGCACTAAGCTGGTTTAAATCCTATTTATCAGATCGATATCAGTTTGTACACGTTAATGATGAATCCTCTATGCACGCCAAAGTTCCACAAGGTTCTGTGCTTGGACCAATTCTATTTACCTTGTATATGCTTCCTTTAGGCAATATTATTAGGAAGCACTCCATAAATTTTCATTGTTATGCAGATGATACCCAATTATATTTATCGATCAAGCCAGATGAAACCAATCAATTAGCTAAACTTCAAGCATGCCTTAAGGACATAAAAACCTGGATGACCTGCAATTTTCTGATGTTAAACTCAGACAAAACCAAAGTTATTGTACTTGGCCCCGAACACCTTCGAAACACATTATCTAAAGATATAGTTTCTCTAGATGGCATTGCCCTGGCCTCCAGAGACACCGTAAGGAATCTTGGAGTTATCTTTGATCAGGATATGTCCTTTAACTCCCACATAAAACAAACTTCAAGAACTGCCTTTTTTCACTTATGTAACATTGCAAAATTCAGGCACATCCCATCTCAAAAAGATGCAGAAAAACTAGTCCATGCATTTGTTACGTCTAGGCTGGACTATTGCAACTCTCTATTATCAGGCTGCCCCAATAAGTCCCTTAAGACTCTCCAGCTGATTCAGAATGCTGCGGCACGTTTACTGACAAGAACCAGAAAAAGACATCATATTTCTCCAATATTAGCTTCTCTACACTGGCTCCCTGTAAAATCTAGAATAGAATTTAACATCCTTCTCCTCACCTTCAAAGCCCTAAATGGTCAGGCACCATCATATCTTAAAGAGCTCATAGTACCCTATTACCCCACTAGAGCACTGCGCTCCCAGAATGCAGGGTTCCTTGTGGTTCCTAGAGTCTCTAAAGTAGAATGGGAGCCAGAGCCTTCAGCTATCAAGCTCCTCTCCTGTGGAACCAGATCCCAGTTTGTGTACGGGAGGCGGACAACCTCCTCACATTTAAGAGTAGGCTTAAGACTTTCCTCTTTGATAAAGCGTATAGTAGGGCTGACACAGGTGACCCCTGAGCCACCCCTTAGTTATGCTGCTATAGGCCTAGACTGCCGGGGGACTTCCTATGATGCACTGAGCTCCTCTCTCCTCCTCTTCCTCTCCATCTGTACGCCCTCATATCCCATCAATACTTGTTATTAATTCAACTTCTTCCCGTAGTTGTGTGCTTTCTCTCCACTCTCTCTCCCCTTCTGTTGCTTTCTGCAGGTATTTCTGCCTCCGGAGCTGTTGGGTCTGGGTCTGTGGTTGCGGCCGCCTGCTGCCCCCGTGCTCCTGCTCTGCACCTGCTGCTGCTATTACTGTTGTTGCTCTTATTATTAGTATTGCTATTATAGTATTGCTCTTAGTATTATTTCTGTTGGTGTTAACATCAATACCATTACCACAACTATTGCTTTACATCCCTATGTGGAACTGTACTGTGCTGCTGTATGTTCTCTTTCCTCCTGCTCTCTCTCTCCCGCTTCCCCCCCTTCCCCTTCAACCCAACCGGTCGAGGCAGATGACCGCCCACCTTGAGCCTGGTTCTGCTCGAGGTTTCTACCTGTTAAAAGGGAGTTTTTCCTTGCCACTGTCGCATAGTGCTTGCTCATGGTGGGAACTGTTGGGTCTCTGTAAATATAAAGAGTCGGTCTAGACTTGCTCTATTCGAAAAAGTGCCCTGAGATAACTTTGTTATGATATGGCGCTATATAAATAAAACTGAATTGAACTGAATTGAATATCTATAGTTTACTTCCATAGATACATTTGATACACTACACACCATAGTAACATTTATCTCCACCATCCACTATGACCAATAGAGTCAGTACTGATGTGTTCCTGTGCTGTCCAGTTGCAGATTCCGCTGTTGATCAAATAAAATAACTGGTAAATGTTTTTACATCTTAACAGAATCTCCAATAGGTTTATTATTTTCCTTTCAAGTGAATCAAACACTGATTTGCTAGCATTTGCTGCATTGTATGCAATCATGCCACTTTGTGTTCACAGTTTAAGCCTACAAAAGCTATTAAGATTTGATCATGTGGATTCTCTGACAGCAGTACAGAGGTGAACACTCAGGCACACCTTGGCCCATGTCTTGCGAGACACTTCTCTTTTCTCGATCTGGTAGTGGCTAACTGGACTTCCTCCATCGTGCTCTGGAGCCTCCCACATCAGGTGGACATGGTGTCGGGTGACCTCGGCAACCTTGAAGTCCTTAGGAGCACTGGGGCATGCTGGGAAAATAAAGGAACCAAACAATAAGTTAAAAAGCTTTGAACAAAGTTCTTATGAAAGTAACATGAATAGTTGATAAAACAACTTTAATTCATTTCCTGTTCAGGGTGATTGTTGGCTGGAGGCTTTATCCAGCATGCACTGGGTGAGGGGTGGGGTACAAACTGAAGAGGTTGCTAGTCTACCATACCACGGCAATTTAGAATTTCCAAATTTTGTCTTTGGTTGACGAAAGTCTTTATATCAAAACAAATCTTCATTTTCCTTTTATGATTAACACATGTTGCATTTGCTTACTCTTCATATTATTATAAAATGTATATTTCAAATTTAAGAGAAATTGTTGTTACCGATGACATTGACTTCAATCTCTCCAGAGACAGACAAGATGTCGTTCTCCAGCTGCAGGGTGTAGGTGCCTTTGTCTGGACGGACGCTCGGCGTGATGGTCAGCTCTGTGTACGTGGGCTTAGTCACCATGGAGACGCGCTCATCCGAGGTGGTCAGCTCCTTCTCTCCGAAGGTCCACTTGGCGACGGGGGTCGGGTATCCAGTGATGGGGACTCTGATGGTGAGAGGCTGAGGGACGATCACCTCCAGGCCATTCCTGAAGGCACTCAGGTCAAAGGTCGGACCGACTGCCAGGAGGGAAATTTTTTTCCGATTTTAGTGTCATTTAGAGAGAAGTTTGCAGAAATAGAGGTTGGTTGAGTTATACTGCCATCTAGTAGACTGTCTCAGCACTTCAGTCAGGAACCAAAGAGAAAACATTTCATTGTGGCAAAGAAAGGAAGAAAGAAAGACTGAATTCTGGTTTTGTTTCAGTTTAGATTTCTAGCTTTTGATAACCTGACTTCCCAAATTCCAGTTTTTTCAAAGTTTAGTCAAAGAAGAATTTTCTTTCATGGTTCTGTAATTTATTGATAATTTTAGTTACAGGAAAAGTTATTTTACTTAGGATTTAGTTGAATATATACGCAGTTGAACATCACCATTTAAACCCAAGTAAATATTTATTTATGACAGACCTTTTTATGTAAGTAGAGATAGTTTGGATTCAGCTTTTGCTAACAATCATAATTTTAATATCATAATCAAACAAGACTCCAGTGAAGCAATAACAATTTTACAAAGTATTAAAGTAGTATTCAAACCAAAGATGCCACGTTTTCTACTGAATTCAAACAGCAACAGAGTTGAAAGTCAGACTCTGTTGTTGTCTGTTCTACTGCTTGTTCTACTGTTGATTCTATTGTTTGTGTCATACCGTGAGGGTCATCGGCGAGCAGTGGTCCGAGTTTCTCAGTTGGATCGGAGATGCCAGCAGCGTTCTCAGCACAAACTCTATAGAGGTACTTCTGACCGGGTTTCAGACCGGACACCTAAGGGGAACAACAAAAAAATTAAAACAACAGTCACCTCTGATGAACATGATTAAATGGGAAATAGAGCTTCATAAAACAGACAAACTGTCGAAAATCAAATCCATCAGGGGAAGAAATTATGATGGAAAATATAGAGTATATGTTTTTTTTTAAATGTTGCCCTAAAAAGTCAGAAAAAATCTGAACTCTACATTAAGCTCCGTACCCGGTAGGAGAGGTCAGGACACAGTCTGGCATTGCAGCGGAGCCACTTGTCAGTACTGTCCTCACATTTCTCAATGATGTAGCCGGTGATCATGCTGCCGCCATTGCTGGTGGACGTCTCCCAGGTCAGTGTCACGGCCGTCTTAATTTGGTCGCTGAAGTTCAGGTTCAGAGGTGGGCTTGGTCTCTCTGCAGCCACAACACAAAAGGTCCAATGAAATTAAATTGTCCGATGTTTTTTACAGGTGTGAGAACAAACATTCAGACCGCTGGTTTTCACTCACCGATGGGATCCATGATCTTGACGGGTTTGGTGGCAGCGCTAGGCCTGCCGATGCCGGCCTTGTTCTCGGCTCGGACTCTGAAGATGTATTCCTTGTTCTCCACTACGTCATTCAGTGCAGCTGAGCGGTCATTGGCGCCGCAGACCATGGCCGCCTCCCACTTCACAGAGGTCCTGTCACGGAGCTCGATCACGTAGGCGGTGATCTCAGAGCCACCGTCAAATTTGGGAGGCTCCCACGTGACAGTGGCACCGAACCTGTTCACCACACCAACTGCGACGTTCTCCGGAGCATCGGGAACATCTGTTGGTAGAAAACAAACACATGAAGGATTTAATTGCATTAAAGTGTGGAGACGGTATGTGAATGTATGTGAGGACCTTTGGGCATTTCTTACCAAACTTGCTCTTAGCCTGGACAGCGTCCTCTGTGGCGACGATGGGTCCACTGCCGACTCGGTTTCGGGCACAGACTCTGAACAGGTACATGGAGTCTTTCTGGAGGCCGCTGACACAGTACTCTGGAGTATCAGCACGGTCCGTAGCCAACGTCCAGGTCTTACGCTTCACATCACGTCTCTCCACCACATAGGCAACGATCTTGCTTCCGCCGTCACTCTCAGGCTCCTCCCAGGCCAAACTCACCTCACCATCAGCGGTGTCGACCACTCTCAGGTTCTTGACGGGTCCGGGGACATCTGGAAAAAACCAACATGATGTTTAAAAATTCTTCTGATATCTACAGGCATACCTCGGATACAGAATCTAGCAGTTATCCAATCACCCGTCACTGACTTAATCCCCAGACTCACCAATCACGTCCAGGTTGATGAACGCCTCTCCCTCGCCATGCTTGTTCTTGATCACCACCTTGTACCGGCCCTGGTCCTCCTTGCTGGGGCTCTTTAGGCGGTACTCGGTCTTGTCGGTGGAGGTGTCGATATTCTGGATGGGCAGACTGGCGCCCTGGAAGAACCACTCTGCGTCGGCGCGAGGGTAGGCGTCGTAGGGCACACTCATAACGAAGGGCTTACCTGCATCTGTTACCAGATTCTGGTCGGTGGTTTTGATCTTCGGAATAGCTGCAGAGGAGATAAAATAATTCAGTGGAAGAGGTTTTTTATTAGGTTTTTCATTTACTTTATTCATACCTTCAGCTGTCTGACCAAACAGTTTCTTACCATGGAGTAGCCCTATCATTACAATCAGTCTGTAAAGGTTTGTACATCTAAGGAACTATTTTCTGAAAATGTCTTCAAACCCTTCCCCTCAGAAAACTGGACTTTTCTTCTGAACAAGAGTTTAAAATGACAAATTGACAACTCAAGGACTGTACAGAAATCAGTAAGAGGGGGTGGTTTCAGAAAAAGGTATTTATTTTTTCTTTTTGCTGAAGGGAGTCTGGGGGGGGGGGGGGTTTAAAATGATTGAAAGTCATTTGTCACTATCCTACAGCAGCTCCAACCTTCACTTTATGCTGCATCTTAACAGAAAGCAGAACTACAGTAAAGTAAAATATGTCATAAAACTGTAATGCGGCTGTGACAGGGTTCGGCTAGAATATTCAGTAAACAGTGCGCATCATTTGGTTGTGTTTACCATAATTCCATCTATATTGTGGGAAAGTTATTATTCCATAAACTCGTGGTTTAAATCAGAGTACATCATCTTATTTGCAAAATAAATTGTACCAATCATATATGTTATATTATTTTGAGATATTGTGAGGAGGATGTTGCAATTTTTCATTTGAAATACGTTGCAGTCCAGCTTCTGATTCAAGTCTTTTTTTGGGTCGATCACAGGGTAAATTTGTATGATGAGTATCTCAGTGTTGACTCACCTGCCAGCTCCAGCTTGGCTCTGGCGTCCTTGTCTTTGGCCACAATCCTGTACTCTCCCTGATCTCGAGGTCTGATCTCACAGACCTGCAGTCTGTGGATTTTACCCTCGCTAATCATCTGGTATTTGTCTCCCTGGACAATGATCATGTTGTTCCTCATCCACTTCACCTCCACTCTGTCCTTGTTGAGCTCCACCTCGAACACAATGTCCAAGCCCGGAGGTTCGAACATGTCCTGAGGAGGTCTGACGATCTCCACTGGGGTCTCTGCAGGACAGGAAAACATGTCACATGTGAGGATTCAAAAGAGAAATTTTCACCTCAGTGGTTTGTGAAAAGAGATTTTAAGAGATTTACCTTCAACAAAGAGCCTGGCTCTGGTCCTCCTCTCATCCACACCACAGGCGTATTCACATTCATCATCAGGTCTACACACCTTGATGATCAGTCTGCACGTCTTGCCTTCTTTTTCCATGTGATATCTGAAACACACAAAAAACACAAGACAGAGGTATAATGAAAATCTTCATATATGCTTATGGAAAATAAAAATGAATCGGAGGAGGCACTTGTTATGTGCTCCCTCTGCTGGTAATAATGTACATCTCTTCTAATTCTAATGTGTCATTTAATGTTTTCCTTGTGGTGAAACTTGTCTGAGATGTAAACAACATAATTCACTTCCTTTTCAGTTATTTCTTTGTTTTGGAGTGATGGATCCAGTAGTCCTGTTTTTGTGGCTTTGTTTCTGTTAGTTTCTAATTTTGGTTTTGGTTTGGGGATCCCTCAGGTCTGATGGCCTTTTGTGTGGTTGGCCCTGGTGGCTTCCTTTTGTCATTCCCTTTTCATTTACTTTTGTTCGTGCTAACTGTGGGGTAACATTTACTCAAAAAAGATAAAAATAAAAGATAAAATAATTGCTAATCTGCGACTCCTTGAATTATGTTATTGACCTACTACTTTCAATATATAATTGTAAAACAAGGCGAGACACTGAATAGTATTTGTAATTCTCCTTCTGTATCCTTATCACGTGCTGTAGGTTTTAGAAACACAGAGGTCATGTGTCGAAAGTCACCTCAAACTTTAATTTAAAAAAGCATCATAAGTGTTCAATTATATTATCTGTTAATCCTCTACGATAGATTATGGTATTATTGCTCCTAAGTAAGAATGTAATTAACAGTCTATTTTAAAATCATTTGACTAAAAATAAAAGAATCAGCCTTAAAAAACAAAATGTGTAATATAAGTCAGTGTTTTTGTTGTATTTAGGTGTATTTTTTGGTTTAGTTTGCACTGATGTGTGTTTTTGGTTTGAAGGTTCTTTTGTTTCATTTTATGTTACATGTTTTGTGTCTTGGGACCATGTTGGAGATGAGTGTTCTTACTTTAACTTTTATGTGTTTCAAAGATTCATCAAAAAATTAAAATAAAAACACACAACTTCAAACCCCCGAAATTCCCAGAAACATGACCTTGGTGTGGTAGATTCGGCCTCGTGTAAATTCCACGTTTGCAAATACAAAATTAGAAAAAGACAATGTTTCTTTTTAATCTAACAAACATGTTTTGATGACGTTAATGTGTGATACCTCGGTCCTTCTCTGATCTCTCGTCCGTTCCTGTACCACTTCACCGCAGCCTTCTCCTTGTTCAGCTTGCAGGTGAACTCGGCATCCTTGAACTCAGTGATGGTCTGGTCTTTGAGCTGTGCCGTGAAGTCCGTCGGCGCCTCACTGATTATCAGTTCGGCCGCGCACTTGTCGTCTCCGACCACGGCGATGTACTCGCCCTCGTCGTCCATCACACAGTCCTTGATGGTCAGCATGTGTTTGAGGCCGTCGGCTCTGTAGACAATGCGTTTGCTGAGCGTCACCTCCTGGCCGGCCTTCATCCACCTCACCGTTACCTCCGGCCGGTTCACCTTACAAACGAAGCTGATGGTCTTCTTCTCCTGAGTCTCGACGTCCTCGATGGGATCCAGGAATTTCAGCTTCTCCTCTGTGGAGTCACAGGGTGAGAATACATGAATGACCACTTGTACATAAGGATGGATCATGAGACAATGGCCCCTGGGTACAGAATTATCATTTTGGCATTATGGGATCATTTTGCGAATCTTTTTGCAATCTTTTGGAGTAAAGGTTTAGGTCAGCTGGGCTCTAAAAGGACAGAGTGCATCTTTAAGATCATTAAAAATATTCCTGTTATTTACCTGCGACTTTAGCGCTGGCGGTGCACTTGGCCTGCTCTGCTCTCTGATTGGTCAGGCTGATGGTGTAGCAGGCCTCGTCAGCCTTCTGGGCATCTCTGATCCTCAGAGAGAAGACGTTGTCCCTCTGAGCCATCATGTACTTGCTGCTCTCAAATATGGTCTCCTCGTTCTTCAGCCACTTGGCCTTCGCTCCCTCTGCGTTTGCCTCGCAGTTGAACACGATCTCACTTCCCTCCTTCACCTCCGTGTCTTTAATCGGCGTGATGATCCTCAGTTTTTCTGAAATAAAAGACAGACTTGTTCAAACCAAACCTTCGCTCTGAAATAACCAAAACAAGACGTGGAAAAAGAAACTTAGAGTCTTACCAATCACATACAGATCGGCTGATGCTTTAACGCTACCGATGTGGGCAACGTAGCCTCCCTCGTCCTTCAGCTCACAGTTTTTAACAATAAGAGCTCTTCTCTTTCCCTCGCTGATGATGGTATATTTGTCCCCAGCTTCCACGTCCTTGTCACCTCTAAACCATTTGACCTCGTAGGTTTCTTTGGAGACCGAACAGGCGAACTCGGCCTTCTCGCCCTCCACCACCTCCTGGTTCTGAGG
This sequence comes from Macquaria australasica, assembly GCA_005408345.1. Lineage (NCBI taxonomy): Eukaryota > Metazoa > Chordata > Actinopteri > Centrarchiformes > Percichthyidae > Macquaria > Macquaria australasica. The sequence goes on from SEMN01001003.1 coordinate 59,122, forward strand.
ACGGGCAATGAACTCGGCTGCCAGTTCTGGAAAGAAGAAGAAGAAGAAAAGGACGGGGGAGGAGGAAGTGTTAAGCATTAGCATAAAGACTGGAAAAAGGAGAAACCACAACTTGATGTTTTTAGATGGTGGTTCTTGTACAGATTAAATGAGATATAGCATGTTTATCAGTGAGCTTTAGATGTGCTGGTAGGTGGATTTTGTTCCCTTTGGACAGAGCCAGGCTAGCTGTTTCCCCCTGTTTCCAGTTTTTATGCTAAGCTAAGCTAACATCTGCTGGCTCCCCAGTCACAACATGGAAACATCTCACTGCACAGAACTGTCTGATGTCTGATTTGTTTACTTTGAGCCCTCACTTCATTTTACTTTAAAGATGTAATTTCATGGGACTTTAAATGCTGTCACTTTTCAGTGATCAGGATTATAACAATGTCATATTTTTTCATTGTTTCCTCACCATTGAGTTTGAGCGTGGCAGATGTCCTGATGGTGGGACTCAGTCTGCAGTTGTACTCTCCGGCATCCTCCATCTTCAGGTCCTGGATGATCAGGATCCTCTTCCGTCCGTCCATGATCTGTTCGTAGCGTCCGCCCTCCGGCAGCTCCTCGTCTCCTCGGTACCAAGTGACCTCGGCGCCGGCCTTCGACACCTCGCAGATCATTTTCACGCTGTCCGTCTCCGTTCCCTCCACGTTGGACAGGTTCTTGGTGAACCTGGCTGCCTCCTCTGTAGACAGAACAGCAGCAGCAGGGGTTAATGTGGCTCAAATATGCCCTGAATTTTGACTGTCAGGCATTCTGTTGACTGCTTAGGACTCAGTCCATAGCTCTTATGTATGTTGTTGACAGTCTAATACCAGAAAGGCAGTGACTCTGCTGTTAAATGTCAGTGATTCAGTTAATTATTTTTAACTCCTGCCTTTAACTCGTTTCCAAAAAGCTCTGAAGAGGAGAGCTGACATTTGGTCTCCTTCGCTTTTCTACAGTTTTTCCCAATAAACTATTTTAATAGAATGCACAACATAATGAATATTGTTCCTCACCGATGACGGTGAGCATGCCGGAGCTCTTGGAGGTTCTGGCGTCACATTCGTACTCGGCCTCATCATCGAACACTGACTTGTGGACGATGAGGATCCTCTGGACTCCCTTAGCGATGATCTCGTACTTCTTTCCTTTCCTGATCTCGCTGCCATCCTTGAACCAACGAACCTGCACGACAACATCAGAACAGTCCACAGCGTGAGAGGAATTATATATATAATATACATAATATATATAATTTAGCATTGATTGTTGATCATTTCATATCCTCCAGTTATAAATCTTCAGAACTTTGATCTTTATTAGTCTGTCTGTGGGTCTCACCTTCGCCGACTCGCGGGACACTTCACATTCAAACTTAGCTGATTCCTTCTCTTTGACCTCAACGTCCTGCAGGGGCTTCATGAACTCCACATGAGGAGCTGCGGACACACAGACGAAGCTGCTACTACACACTGTTAACAGTTTAACATTCAATTAGACTTATGTTTATTTATACTAATACGTTTGACTTTTTAAATCAGATTTAAAAGATAAGATAGAGTTTTTGTTTGAATAAATCCTGAATTTGTATCTATACCTACACAGACATTAAAGTACGGACGGTGAAGAGGGACAAAAACATGCCACGACAGAAACAATTCAGATGTATGGAGGCCAGAAACATAAATATATGAAAAGTTAGGAATCATAAATACTACTTCTTCTGGCAGGAATGTAATAATTATTAATTAAAGCATTTTTATAAAAGTATGATTTCCTACTATTGCATAATTAAGACTTTAATAATTGGGACTTTTAAAGTAATAATCATCAGAGAGACAATGAAGTTTTTATCTGTAAAATTCCCAAATTTTCATGTATTTATGCTCTTGGCAGGATTAGTTCTTCACAGACATTAAATACGGAAGCTGAAAAAGGACAAAAACATTTGAATGTGGGGATTCATACTAGGAACATAAATAAATTAAACGTTAAAAATGATAAAAATGTAAACTGAAAGAATCACCTACTGCTGCATAAAAATTCTAAATTCTAAAAATTTCCCCGCTGTGGGACAATAAAGGCTTATCTTATCTTAGGCTTATCTTATAATTAAGACTAAATTATAATAATGATTTTGATCAATAATCAATTTAATCAATTTGTTTGACACCGTGTTACAGATTATACTGCTTTATGTGGTGATGACTGTTAAATCAAAGAAAGTTTTGTCCTTACGTGTGACCTCCAGGAAACAGGAAGTCTTGAATTCTTTGGCGTCACACGTGTACATCTTCACGTCGTCCGGAGAGCTGTCATGGATGACAAGCGCTCTCTTGCGTCCATCAACGATCATGTCGTATTTCTTGGTCTTTCTGATCTCCTGTCCTTCTCTGAACCATCGTACCACTGCGCTTTCTCTGGAAACTTCACACTCGAGTGTGGCCGTGGCTTCCTCCTCCACCGTCTGGTCCTCCAGAGGCTTCGTGAACTCCACTGGCGGCTCTGAACGCACAAACACAGACGTTACACACTTATTTCCTGTTCAGACGGTATAATCCTGGTGTGATGCGTTCATTGTCCCCGATGTATTTGAGTGTCTCACCTCTGATGATGAGCTGAGCCTGAGTCTGGAAGTCTTTGGAGGTCAGTTTGACCTCGCCAGCCTCCGACAGCTTCACGTCTCTGACGGTCAGAGTGTGAACTCGACCTGCCACTCGAGTCTTCAGCTGCAGAGACATAAATCATCAGTTTCATGATTTAATTTAACGATCTGAAGAATCACATCATCTTTGATTGTAATTCAGTCGTTATCATCTCATTTAGAGCTGCGATTTAGGATTATTTTGATTACTGATTAATGTGTTGATTATTTTTTTATTGTTTAGTTTATGAAATGTCAGAAAAGACATCCAAAGTGACATCTTCAATCATCCAACAGTCCAAAACCCAAAGATGTCCAGTTTACAGTGAAATATAATATTTAAATATAATATATAACATTCTTCTTCATAAACTTTCCCACCCAGTTTGTCTCTTACGTTGATATTAATTCTTCTTTTTGTTATATCACTTGTACCTCAAGGATGGGTCCATGGGTCATCATATTAACGATTATCTCTCAGTATTAAGAAAACATGTTATGTTCTCTTTGGTGTTTGGCCAGGGCATGATGACCAGCTGAGTGAGTTTAAATGTTTGCAGGCTAATGCTAACATGCTCATGCTAACTGTAGATCTGCATCATGGATGTAAAATAAGAACTGGATCTGGACCCAAAGACGGTGCCTGTTCAGTCCAATGAGAATTGCTTGAGAGCGCATAGGCCAAAAAGGTTTCTAGCTTCCAGGTGTACTTCCGGGTTATGCGGCCCACTGAATACGTGCAGTAGTGTTTCCCCCCCGCTGGCCCCGCCCGCGAGTTCCCGCTCGGCCCATAGACTTTACATTGTGATGACGTCATGGATTTTTAAATCGCTTTTCTCGGCTCGAGGAAAGTTTTACAAATATAAAACCTCCATGGATCAAAAATTCATAATAGAAAGAGTCATAATGGACCTTGTTTGCAGGTGGAGGCATCCTGTCAACAGTTTGACAGATGTCTCTTTTACTATTGTGGTCTATGGGGAAAATACTTCTTGGGCTGCAGGGGAATTTTTCGCTGCAATACTGCGATTGACCACTGGAAGAAATTGGAAGCAAGGCTGAGCGGTGGCGCTGTATCCAGTTCTTATTATACATCCATGATCTACATATAAGGCGGTGGTGACAGTGGGGGGTCTGTGTGTGAAAGATAACAGCTCTGCTATCTCTGATTATTTTTAACTGCAGCTGAAAGTCTGAAGCTCTAACACTGTAAAAAACAACACCTACCAAAATCTTAAAAGCAAAAGATTTCTTTTGAAAACAGGTTAAATAATCTCCACTGTTGTTTTAAAATTAAAATAACATCTGAAGAGTCAGTAATAGACTCAATAAATGGTTAAAGATGGAGATTGTTTAGAGTGTGTAAACTGTAAAAGGAAGAGTTAAATTTTCCTCCCACTGACTTTAAAACTGTTAAGCATGCATGCACTGTAATCGGTATTAACATTAATTACTTGGATGCAGATTTTCTGCCTCTGTTTTGACTGTGAATTTTATCATTATTTTATTTATTTTCCTCCTGATTCATTTTAGGCTGTTTAACAATGGAAACAGAGTCTGTTATTACTGAATACATTATTAAAATGTACACACTGCAAAAAAATCTCCATCTTCTCTCAGTTTGGGTATTATTTAGTCCTGAAATAGTTTGGGCACAAACTAGTTTCAGAAATTAGAGTTAGTTTGTTAAAACAAACTGATTCTAGAAACATTTAACGTTTGAAGAAAAAATGATTTTCAGGACAAAAATGAAAGTTTTTCCTGAGAGGTTTGGTGGAGACACTGATGTGACTGACTCACCCGATCACTGGCCTCCATCTTCTGTCCTCCCAGGAACCACTCCACCGCGATACCTTCGTACGACAGCTCGCACTCGAAGGTCGCAGTCTCTCCGGCTGTCACCGTCACGTCCTTCAGAGGACGCAGCAGCCCGATGGACCGAGCTGAAGAGGAAGAGGACGACATGGTTAAACGGACCAGCATGCATCTGTCCTGAGCTTCATGTCAGACAGTCTGAGAAGCAGCAGAGAGTCATGTTCCTGTTCCTCCAATCACAGAGCAGCTGCTCACTTCAGATAAAGTCTGAAGCTCTAAAATTAACTCAGCATCTGATTGGCTGAAGACAGACGGAGACACTCAACGCCGTCTGCTGGTGAAGACAGTTTGTGATAGTAAATAGAGCTTATTTCCTTTTTTTTGCTGCCTCTGATTTAACTGTAAAGTAACCAGATGAGACGTGAGGAAGGGCTACAAACTAATTAACTGACTCTTTACACTTTAAAGTTGCACTTCTCCAAAACTACACTGAGTACAATCTGCTCTGACACATGGAGGAATTAAAAAGAAACATGTTTAAAATAGGGCGGCACGGTGGTGCAGTGGTTAGCACTGTTGCCTCACAGCAAGAGGGTTCTTTTTTTTTTAGTAGCAGCTTTAACTCATTTTGAAATCTCTAACAAATTAGATTCATTCATTTTATTTTAACATCTTTTTCCTTTTTTAAGAGTCTGTGTGCTTTAAAAAAATCATATAAAGTTTCTGAAGATGAAATATATAAATATAAAAAGTTTGGACCAGTAAATTCTAAATGTTTCACCATTTAAAGGACAAAGTGGAAAATTAAACCTGAGGCAGTTTTTCTGTATTTTGCAGTTCTGGGAAAAACTTTCAGAGCCCCAAGAGCCCGACAGGATGGACAGCTTTGACATATAAACCAATAAATAAAACTGAAAAAGTTTTCTGACCTTTCACCCGGAGCTGAGCGTTGGATTTGGCATTGGCTGCTGAGAAGTCAATGCCTCCGGCCATGTCCATACGGACATTATAGAGGATCAGCATGTGTCTGGTTCCTTCCTCCTTAATCTCAACATCCTGACACAAAACAGACATTTAAAACTCAAACTCCTCAGTGGTGGAAGAAGAGATATTTTACTTAACTCAAAGAAACAATACATCACTAATGAAATACTCCACTACAAGTAAAAGTCCTGCATTCAGAATCTTATTTAAGTTAAGTACATAAGTGGGGCCTGGAGGTTAAGGTGCCAACCATGAATACCCAGAAAAGTATTAGCAGCAAAATGTACTTTAATATTAAAAGTAAAAGTACTCATTATGCAAAATGGCACCACTCAGAGTTTTATATGTATCACAAAATTAGAATATTATTACTGATGCATTAATCATCATATACTTTACATGTATGTACAACAAATATAGAATAAAAAGTGCAGTATTTGAAATGTAATGTGGTAGAAGAATACAGCAGCATAAAATGGAAATAATCAAGTAAAGTGCAAGTACCTGAACATTTAATGTAAGTTCAGTTCTTGAGTAACTGTACTTAGTTACATCCCACGCCTGAAACTCAGTTAGTGTTCGCCCCGTACAGTGGCATCTGAACTGACTTGTCTTTGTCAGAAACATGCATCATGCAGTTCACATGAGACCAGACTCACAGGACACTGATGCAGAGCTTCTCCCTTCAGCTTCCAGTTTCCATGGACATCCTCCTCTGAAATCTCCGTCTCAAACTTGGCTGTTTCTGTCTCCGTGACCTCAACACTGTACAGTGGACGGACAACCTTGATGTCCCGCTCTGCAGGGGAGAAAGACCAGGAGAAAACAACCAGTAAGAGTGACTAGACTAACTCTCTGAAGTGCTGCTAGCCTAGCTTTTTTAGATTTGATATGAACAAAAGTAAGATGTCAGAACTCTAACAAACAACTAAAAGCTTTTTAATTGTGCCTCAGTACACTACGCAGATGATACTCTGCTTTATAAGGCAGGTGATCACATCAATATTTGGAAATTTGAGGCTGTGTTGTCACGTAACTTCCTGCTTCTAAATTCTTAAAGAATTAAGAACGATTAACATTACCTTTTGGCAAATATGTGATCTTATTATCTTTGACCCTACTCTCTCTTTTGTTCTGCACTATAGAGAAATCACCATGAACGCTTTGGCTAAAATTCAGTCAAATATCTTGATGTCAAAAGTCTTCAAACAAAATTTTAACTGAAACTAGAATTTTTTTTTTTTTTTTGTGGAGTTTTTACTGAATAGAGGCTGTAAAGATATAGGTTGTTGTATGCTGTACAGATTGTAAATCCCTGTGAGGCAAATTTGTGATTTTGGGCTATTTAAACAAAAATTAACTTGACTTTACTAGCTTAGGACCAACTACTAGCAGGGTAAAACCACACCAACTTCCCCTTCATATATCTCTGCAGGATTTACCTTCAATGTTGAGGTTGGCTGCAGTTTTGTCGGAGCCACAGTCGCAGGTGTACTCTCCGATATTGGCCTTCTCTGCCTTCCTGACTGTCAGAATGCGCTTCTTGCCATCAGTGCTGATGGCAATGTTCTTGGAGGGAGTTATCTCCTTCCCGTCCTTGAACCATTTGACGTCAGCGACGGCTTTGCTCAGTTCACAGACCAGCTTCACCTCATCCTTTTCCACGGCTGTGTAGTTCTGCAGCTTGGTGGTAAAATACAGGTCGCCCTCTGCAGAAAAACAAGATGTTTTTATTTCAGTAACCAGGAATCTAGTTTTTGGGAGCTATCATTAAATAAATCTGTTTTGTTTCAATCCTTAGCATCAAAAGTTAAACACTTAAGGTACCTTCAACAATACTGACTAATCTGGACTAAAGTAACATTTCTGTTTGCAGATCGACAGATAAACTCTGTCTCTGGATACTTTTTCTTGTCTGTTGTTTGTTGTCTGAGTAAAAGATGCCAGAATTTCCCAAAATGCACTAACTTTTTTTACCAGCCAAATAAATTTTAGAATATGACTGAACCTTTTAATTCAGCTGGATGTTTCCATCTAACCCAACATGTCAACAACAACCAAACATGTGACACAAGCTAAACGGGTTTGCAGCCACTGAAAATGTTTTCGAGGTGACACTGACCGATGACGGTGAGCATGGCAGTCACAGTCTTGTCCATGGCCTCCACTTTGATCATGGACGTGTCATCGATGGTGACCTCCTTGAAGGCCAGCGTGTGGATCTTTCCGTGATCCGACATGTGGACCACCTTGCTGGGAAGCAGACGGACGTCGTTTTTGTACCAGACCACAGAGATCTTGTCATGAGAGAGTTCAACGCTGAACTCGGCTGTTTCGCGCTCCTTCACCGTCACGTCTTTAATTGGTTTGACAAACTCCAGGCGGATACCTGGTGCAGAAAAAAAACAGACAGTCATACAACCAATCATGAAATAAGTAACAAATGAGAGGAAGCTTTAATGAAAGCCTGAGGTACCTTGTATGACGAGTTTGCCGGTCGTCCTCTTGTCCTCGGCCTCCAACATGTACTTTGCCTCGTCGTCGTAGGCAGCCGACTGGATCAACAGAACGTACATGTTTCCTTCCTGGATCATCTGGTACTTGTCGTCACTCTGCAGCTCTTGCGAACCCTTCAGCCAGCGGAAACTCTTCGGAGGTCTCGACAACTCAACCTCGAACCTCGCCTCGTCCTTCTCGTACACCTGAACGTCACTCAGTGGCGTGAGGAAGTTCAGTGGAAGTTCTAAAAGAAAACACAAAGAAAGGTGTTTAATTTGATGCTGTACTGCAGTCAAGTCGGACTTACAGGTAATTCTGTGCCCTGACACAGTTAAATATTAGAATACAGGCAAAAAGTTTTTTGTATTTATTAATTCATATATTGATGACTGAACCACATTTCAAGCCCTCCCAAATGATCATGGACTGGTTTGAATTCTTTTAAATGCAAAATGAGAAATTTCTCTCTGGAATGACAGAAGGCAAAGTAACTTTGCTGTTGGTTTACCTTTGACCTTCAGGTTAGCAGAACATTTGGCGTTGGCGGCAGCATACGCCACCTCGCCGGTCATGGACACTTTACAGTTGTACAGGATCAGTGTGTGTTTGCCTCCCTCCTCGATGATGTCAACATCCTGTAAAACAATATTATAAACAGTCATCAATAACTTAGAAGAGCTCTTATTTGTTTATGTGGGGAACTGGCTTCACATCATAAATCAATATCACAAAAAACAATAAAAATAAAACAAATGGGACAAAATCTACACGTTTCCTGTCACGTCTAACAGTTGATGTGCTCACAGTGGAAGGACTGAGGACTTCTCCATTCAGTTTCCACTGGCCGTGGATGTCGTCCTCTGAGATCTCCACCGCGAAACGAGCCGTCTCTCCGTCGAACAGCTCCACGCCATAAATCGGCCGAACTACCTTGATGTCACGAGCTGGTGGGTTTGAAAATATGGGAAAAAACAAAAAGATTATAACTTACATTCTTTAGGTTTATACAGACGAGGATCAGGACTACGTTTAAAAAGGTGTAAGGAAGCAAGAATTAGGAAACGAGAAGAAATTATGAGAAGAAGATCTGAAATTATGAGATTCTTTTTCTCAGAATGAATCAAAACTTTTTCTCAGAATCATAATTTTCTCGCTTTTCTTATAATTTTGTGTCAAACTTGTTTTACACACGAGACATTTCTCTCACAAATTATGACTCTTATTAATCTCAGAGCTTTTTTCATGTGGCCCAAATCCTCTAACGTTGAGACCGTACAGATCTGTTTCAATAAAACAGTTCTGCAGATTAACAGTTTCACAAGAAAACAAGCGGCTGTTTCATCATGTTTACCTTCAATATTGATGGTGGCCGACGTCTTGTCTGTTCCACAGTCACATACATATTTGCCTTTATCGCTCTGCTCCACTTTCTTCAGGACCAGACACCTGCGAGTGCCCTCCGACCTCATGACCACCATCTTGGAGGCGATGATCTCCTTCTCGCTGTGATACCAAATGACGGGGACGTCTTTGCTCAGTTCACAGTCCAGAGTCACCTCGTCTTTCTCTGTGGCCGTGTAATCCTGCAGCTTCACCACGAAGACGGCGTCGCCCTCTGGAACAGAGCCGAGACGGAGAGGCAGTCAGTTTCAGGGAAACGCAGTCGTACAGTTTATTTCAGTCACATCTTTGCATATGTTACAGAGTCTGAGCAGTTCCTTCAAGAAATGCTAAAGAAAGAGTTAAGTTTGCACAATACTGATAACTGACAATTGTCATTTCAGCAGAAAGCAATCATCAATATTTTTAATTTTATTGCAATTAAAGGATAATTCCGTTTTTTACAACTTGGGTTTAATAGTTTCATAGTTTACTTTTAGCACTTTAAAGACGTCTGAAGAGCTGAAACACTTCAGTAAGTTTGAGTCACTTTTTAAGCAACAATTCAAACATTTGCTGGTTCCAGCTTCTTAAATGTCTCTTTTCTCTGTTTTGTATGTCAGGAAACTGGCTGTATGTTTTGTGGATTTACTACAGTACTGATGTTATATATATTTTCTTTAAATGTGCAAGTCATAAAAAAAGAAATAAATGACAAAACTATGAAAATAAAAGCCAAGTTGTAATAAACCAGAATTATCCTTTAAGTTTAACTATTGATAACAACAAAAATCCACTCTGAAGCCAGAAATCTGCTTCATAACCTTTAGATATTAACTTTATCTGTGACATGAAATGAAAATGATGCACTTGTGATTAAATCAATACAATAAGTGTTGTTAAGGTATTACTGCCTGATCTCTGCTGTCTGACAGAATAAGGAAAGGAAAGTGTGTTGTTACCTATGACTGTCAGTTTTGCCATGGAGTAAATTCCTTTGGCCTCTGCCTTAACCTGGCAGGTATCATCTAGAGTCAGCGAGCTCATTTCTAGAGTGTGTTTCTTTCCTTCCACATGTGTGATAATCGTTCGGCTCACGTGGAGTTTGACTTCATTTCTGTACCAAACCACCGGCACGTTCTCGTGACTCAGCTCGAGCTCAAAGCGAGCCGTTTTACCTTCTTTCACCATTTGGTCCTGAAGCTGCTGCACAAATTTGAGCCTCATGCCTGTAATACATCAGGTCAGTGCACACAAACAGGGGGGGGGGTTGTTGCCATCTGACACTTTAAAGCCACAAACATCGAATGTCAAGAAACATGAAGCATGAGGTTTCTGTCTGCCTTACCTTCCACCGTCAGCTGGGCGGTCGATCTTTGGCCCAACACTTCGATCGTGTACTGAGCCTCATCATCAAACTCACAGCTGTTTATGATCAGCATGTGTTTCTTTCCATCATCAATTATTTCATATTTAGGGCTCGGGGTGACGATCTCCGCCCCCCTGAACCACATGACTTTTGACACAACCTTGGTGATGGTGCATTCAAACTTAGCCTGTTTCTTTTCAGGCACAGAAATGTCCTTCAGCAGGTCAACAAAGCCCATTTCGATTTCTGGGAGGTGCGAATAATTTGGCAGTTATTCACAAAAGCAAAAACACAGACATCCCTTTTCTTACCGTGTTGCTTCTGGAATTCCTCTGTTTACAGAGACCCACAAATGCAGCAGCTTCCAACAGACAACATAAAACAAAGTAAGTTTTATTTGTCACAGATTTGTACCTTTGACGGTGAGCATGGCGCTGGTGACGGCGTTCAGAGCCTGGTACGACACTTCACCAGCCTGATCCAGCTGGACATGTTTCAATGTGAGGAAACGCTTCCTGCCTTCAGATTTAATGTCGCAGGTCTGAGAAACAAAGACCAAACAAATACTTGAGTTTAGTTTCAAAAACAAACAAAAATAAACTCAAACAATTGCATTAGTGCTTGATTTAATCTTTCCACAAGGTAGCCGAATTTTCCAGAACATTTCCATCTTTCTTTCAAGCTTTACAGGAAGAGGAAGTAAGTCCACATTTCTTATCAGCCGTCATAGCAAGTGAGACCCGTCTACTCTGAGATCAGCTGTTTTTAAAAACCTTACCGGAGATCTCATCAACACCTGGCCCCTCAGCTTCCATTCACCGACTACATCATCCTCAGATATTTCAGTGTCAAAGTTGGCTTCCTCCTTCTCAACCACCTCCACACTGGAGAGCGGCTTCAGGATCTCTGCCTCACGCTCTGAAACAACATGGAGCGTTAGTAGAAAACACTGCACATATTTGACCTTTTTAGACGCGGTCCTCATGACTTTCTAATTTGTAAATATTACACAAACCTCCAAGTGTGAGTTTGGCCGTGTATCTGCGATCCTCAACCTCAATGGTATAGTCTGCAACGTCATCAGGCTGGCAGTTGTTGATGGTGAGCGTCATGTCCTGTCCATCTTTGTTAATCTCCACCTTGTCAGAAGGAGTGAGCTGGTTGTCTCCTTTGAACCACTTCCAATTGGGAGTGTCCTTGAACAGCTCACATTTGAACGTGGCCTTGGCCTTCGGTTTCACATGCTGGTCTCTCAGAGGCTTCACCAGCCAGTCTTTGATGATTTCTGAGGACAGAGAGTTCAAATTATTTAAAACAGCTCAGAACAAACTCTGACGTCTTTTTCCCGTAACATTTGTTAGTTAGTTAGTGAGCTAAAATGTTAGCTGTTAGCTGCTCTGGTCCTAAACTAGCTTCTTTTTCCTGATGTTATCATGGTAAAACTTAAGTAAAAGTCAATGCTTTGTCAGAAGAGAACAAGAGAAAATACACATCTTGGGATTGTAGCAGAACTGTAAACGGGTTTGTTAATTTAGCTAACTAGCAAATGTTAACAGGTCAACCAGTTAGCGTGCGTCTGCAAAGATAAAGATGATGTAAGACAAAACATTAATTCAATTCAATTCAATTCATATAAATCTATATAAATTTTATTTATATAGAGCCATATCGTAACAAAGTTATCTCAGGGCACTTACATTAGGGTGAGCTTCTTCAATATCTTCTGATTAACTTTGTTGATCTTCAGTTAGTTGTCAGGTATAAGAGTGATTATGACTTCTAAGGTGTTGTGATGAAGGGACATAATGGACTTGATGTAAATCTCTGCTGCTTCTGTTACTTTTCTAAATCTGGAAACTTTTATTATCATTTATGTTTTGTAACCAAAAACTTGTCTTTGCAGAATAAACTTCAGATAATGCTGGCTAATGCAGCATACTGTTTATGCGTAGCTATGTATACTGAGCATCCTGGGAACAACAATTTTGTCTGGGAAATTAAAGGGAAAAAGATCTATCTCATCTCATCTTTTGTGTTGACAGGAAATGATGTCAAGAGCAGCCAGATATCAGCTAGTGATCGTTTTGGGTCAAATCCATCTAGAAGGTGTTTCAGCCTGAATGCTGGGCTGGTACCTTCCAGTCTAAATATCAGTTGAGTTTAAGCCTGTCTGCTGACTCACCGATCACTTTGACATGCGTCATCGTCTTGATGTCCTCCTGTCCTTCTACCTCACATGTGTAGGCCCCGGCATCATCTTCTGTGGCGTTCTGGATGGTCACAGCGTGCTGCATACCAATGATATTAATGGCCACTTTTCCAGCCTGTTTCTTTAGGAGGGCGCTGTTACGCTTCCAGATCACATCTCTCTCTTTGTTCAGCTCACAGGTCAGGTACATAGGCTGACCCTTCATACATGTTGTCTCTGGTTCCAGTTCTTTCAGCCATTTTACAGGTAGCTCTGCACGAAGAGATAAAGTAATTAAAAGAACAGTATTTTTAATACGATAAAAGCTGGGTTGCATACAACTTCTTCCATTCTGGTGCCAATACCATACCTGAGTTTGAGTACTTTTTGATGCCTACAAAAAGCTTAATCAAAAATTAACCAAACTTCTCAAATACTTTTGTGCTCATAGTGCTCATAGTAGTTTACCTTCAACAATGAGTTTGGCTGTGCATGATATTTCCTTGCCAGCGTTCTTGGCCACACAGGTGTATTCACCAGTGTCGGACAGCTGGACATCAATAATGTTCAACTTGCGATCTTTGCCATCAGCTGTGAATTTGTGCTTGGGGCCCTCACGGAGGTTACTGCCATCTTTCATCCATGTTGTGATGGCAGTAGAAGGTGAAATCTCACACTCAAACACAGCAGATGAGCCAATAGACTCGGCCTCCTGCAGCACGATGTCCTGAATCTTTTTGACAAACTTCAGGGGGACGGCTTTGAGCTTGAATCCTCCGAAGGGTTCCTCTGGTGGTGATGGGCCTTTTCCACCGGGCCTCAGGCCCCGGCCCCTGCCACCATCACCAGGAGATGGGGTTTGTCTTGCTGCAACATGACATACAAAAACTCATCTAGTTAGTTTCACATATAATGTTAACTGAAGAATCAGACATTGGACAGTGGGATGTTTTTAAGACCTTCTGCCTACCGTGAATTAGATGTCATTCAGTCGACAGAATCTCACATTTAACAAAAATCAGTTTTAAGTCAACAGTGTTAGAAGTGCACAGAAGATTACAAAATTATGTTAAGACTATGAATCATGCAGTCACTCTTTATGAGCTTCCAGCAGGATTATTTGAAGAACCCCAAAACAAATGAATACAAGACGACACAGACACAAACCACACATACAACATGCAAATAGAGAAAGATATAGCAATCTTTAGCAACTGCGGAACTATCAAAACACATCAGACAGAATACCTACGTGTGTTTTTACACATTCTGTCAGTTAGACGTGTGTGACTGCAGAATAACCTAACTGTAAACATTTTTGTTTTCTTTTAGCCTTTGTTGTGTCTGTATTAACATGTATCAAAGGTTATAGAATATAGTGTGAACACCGACAACACAAAATTTTCTACCTACTACTAATACCGATATGCTGATGTCAGCCAAAAGCAGTGCTATTGGCTGTTGTCAGAATAGGAATGTAAAACTCATTGTTGGTTAGGGCTGGGTATCATTCAAATACATTTTGTGAGACCTTGCTTTTCTAGAAAACTCAAAAGTTCTCAAATGTTGTCTAAACACAAGCAACCTTATAAGAAGGTTGCCTGAATAAAAATTGGAGAAATTTGGATTAAAAGCCGGAAATATCTACTTAGAGAATAACTCAACAAGATTACAAATCTTTTGGTACTTGACAGATTTTGATACTCAGTGCTGCACACAGGTCAGTTGGTACCAAAAAGCTAGATGTTCGATACCCAGCCCTGTTGTTGATCATCACAAAACTTCCGTCCAAGATTAAAGACTTAACACAAAACATTTGTTTGATTTTGTTGGAAAAGACAAGACAAGAAAACAACTTACACTTAACAACAACTGTGAATGGAGCAACTGAAATTGCTTCAGACATTATCTAGCGCAAAGAGCAAAAACGTTAAGACCACATGAGCTCTAATTTCATAGGACTCATACCCCCAAATCCTCTGCCTCTGCCTTTTGGTGGCTCCTCTGTTGGTTTTCCATCTGGACAAGAAACAATAAGATGAGTTTTAAGTGTCTCTGTTAGAACTCACCATTAAAGATTAAAGATCTGAGTAATGCTAACAGAAAACATGCTAAATAAAACTCATATTCTTGTCTACATCACATGTGAACATTGAAGGGACATCACACAGCACATGATGAAGAGGATAAAGATGAAGTGAAATTTTTGACAAATGGATGAATAATGGGAAAAGATCAAAGGGACACACATGGATGGAAGACAATGCAGAATGGTTGTAGTGAATGACAAGAACACCGGTTAAGATGAACACTCAACACTTGATGATTGATGTGGATGACACATTTGAGGACAGATGTTATATAATAGACAACATGAAGACATCACATTGGATGGATGGTGACTGGACAGATGGATGAATGAATACATGAGCTCTAGATGATCAAATGTATCAAATGATTAAAAAAGGATGTGATGAGGATTAGGTGAGTCATCTCAGATGGAGGAGGGGGCTCCAGAATCATCAGATGAAGAGTTTGTCGGCCTTCGTCTCACCTCGTTTGCCGCCCTGGATGCCTGGAGTCTCCAACGCCCCATCTACCCCTTCACCTTCCCAGTCCTCCGAAGGAACCAGCTCCCAGCCCCACGCCTCCTCTTCTTCCTCGCCTTCCATTTCTTCTGCCTCCTCTTCAAATACTTCCTCTTCTGGCTGGGTGGGCACCTTCTTCATCTGCACAGCTCCAGGAGAAACCTCCTTCACCAGGGGGATCCGCCCTTTGCCAGGCTTCTCTGATTCTGAAGCCTCCTCTGGTGATGGCTTCTTTGGGACCTTTTTGAGTGTTACAGCTTCAATAGAGTCTTGTGGTGAAACAGTTTTTGGACGCCGTTTGACTTTTTTGGCACTTGGCTTCTTCTCAATGGGGACATGCTCCAGCTCTTTAGGTTTTGGCTTATCAACTTTTGGTGATGGTGTCTTTTTTAGCTCAACCTTCTTCAGTTGCTCAACAGGTTTGAGGGGCTTTTCTTCTTCTACCTTGTCTTTACTGACTCTAGGTGAAGGAGTCTTTTTGAATTCGATACCTTTCTTTAAGATATCCGTTTGTTTTTGTGGGATTTCTTTCTCTGCTTCTTTCTGTGGGATTGCTTCTTTCTTTCCTGGTGGACTGGACTTCTTGGGTGGAACTGCTGGCTCCTTTTTCTCCTGAGGTTTCTCATCCTCTTTTTTAGGCGTCGCAGTCTTTTCAACTTTCCTAAGCTGCTGCTCTTTCAGCTCTTTAGGAGTTTCATCTCTTGGAGATCTACTGGGTACCTTTGTGTCCACAGGCTTCTTTTTCTCTTCCTCAGATGCTTTATCTGGCTTTTCCTGAGGCTTATCAACTTTGGTGAAAGGCTTCAACACAACCTGTTCGTTCTCTTTATCTGGTGTAGAAATAATTTTAGGTTTTCCCCAAAGCTTGTCAGCAGCTGTAGGTTCCTCAGCTTTGGGTGCTCGATCAACCTTTTGCCTCTGCAGGATCTCCTTCTGGTCTTTACTGACATCAGAAGCTATCTCCGGATTCGTCAAGGGAGCATCTTCATCTTTTCTGTGTTTTATAGCAGCAGTGGGTTGATCTTTCTGTGGTGTCTCACCTCTCTCAAATGGAGTGCGTTCAGTATCTGTCTTTGCCTCACCTACTTTCTTAGCTTTTGGAGGTTCTGCTACCTCAGGTTTCTGAGGTTTATCAAATGGTTTTAGTGTCACTACTTCTTGTTCCTCCTCTTTCTTTGGCAATTTCTTTATTTTCTTTTTTGTTAAATCTGGCTCAGGATCTTCATCTTTTGGTGCTTTAGGAGTTCTTGTCCATCTTGATTTCTCATCTTCTGTCTCTAGCTTTTCAGGTTCCTCCATATGGCCCAGTTCAGGTGCCTCTTCAGCTGCAGTGAAGACTCGTTCAGTTCTCCCAAGTGTTATTACCTCTCGATCTTCTCTATCGCAAAGCTTCTGAACTGTCAGTTCAGTATCATAATGCCTCGTCACTTCAACTTTATGAGTTGTGACTTCCTTCTCAGGCTCTTTGGGCTCAGTTGGCACCTTTTTTAGTTTGATCTTTTGCGGTTCTTCTTCTGGTTTCCCTGATTTTTCAAAAGGTTTTAGTTTGACTGTTTTGTTTTGTTCATCTGCCTTTGGCAGTTTAGTTATTTTCTTTTTATCTACATTTGGCACATCGGGTTCTTCCTCTTTCTGTGGTTTTGGGGTTCTTGTCCATCCCTCTTTCTCTGTTTTCTGTACAACTTCAACCCTTTCAGCTTCCTCAAAATGGACAAACTGAACCGTCTCCTCCTCTGCAGTGAAGACTTGTTCAGTTCTTCCAAGTGTCATTATGTCTCGATCTTCTCTGTCACGAAGTCCATGAACCATTAGCTCTGGATCGTGATGCCTCGTCACTTCTGCTTTATGAGTTACGACTTCTTTCTCAGGCTCTAGAGGTTTCACTGGAACCTTCTTCAGCTTAATGATCTCTGGTTCTGGTTCCTTCTCTTTGGGTTTTCTGGTGAGCTTACTCTTCAGCTTAGGTGATTCAGGTGTTTTTGCTTCCTGAACAGGAATCTTACCCTTTTGCTTAAGAGGTGGCACTGTGATTGAGGCAGTAAATACACCTTTTATAACATTCACATACAGACGTACAGGAAACTCAACATTTCATCTGACATTTTCACAACACAGGACTTACACACCACTTAAACATGTAAATGAAAAACAAGAGATATTTTGTAGTTCATGAGAGAATAACTAACATAGCAACATGTATTACATTTTACTGCCCTTTCAAAGTAAAGAAGCTAATATTTGGTATACCTTTAGTTGGTCCAGGTGCTGAAACTGGTTCCTTGTCTGCAAGAATTTCAATAAGATCAAAATAAGCATACACAATACAAACAGTGCAAGGAAAAAAAGCCAAATCAAAGGTAAAGATGGTTAATTTATTTTTTGAGACAGACAGATACTTCAGTTAAGAAAGTGTGGCATACATTTGTTTTTATTTCCTGTTTCCAGAATAATTTGCACTAAAAGTGAGCTATGCATCCCTGACTGTATCAGGTGTTCAAGTGTACCAAGTTACAGTAAAGTAACTCCAGATGCACCAAGAGATGTTTTTAAAAAAGTATTCTTAAGGTTATTTGACCTCATTCAACAGATAATGTTAATATGAAAGACTTGGATTGGATTAGAGAACTGAAAATGGATTTCAGTTTACACAAACATTAGACCAACAGATTTAGACAGAATTAGACAGTGAATGCATTTCTCAAATCAAAGCTCAGATTGCTTTGTATGAAGACATAAGAAATCTGTCAAAGCGGGAGACAAGCAGAAGAGAATAACATAAATGAAAGTTACAGAAGAGATGTTACCTTCAGGCGGAGAGATTTCCTCTGATACAGGAGATGGTTCAGCCTTTTCGGCTGGTGGAGATGGTTTCTTCTCCACCAGTGCAACTTGAGCTACAAGAATGCCAACTTGATTAAATCACTGGCAAAGATCTCATAAACAAGCGACAACTGACAGATACTTAAACAAAACAGACAAAATTAAATAATTCCGACAAACAGATTTCTTTAAGGCAAGAAAAACAGGGAATTGAACAACATGGATGACAAACAAGAAATTACCTGTGGGAGAAACGACTTTTTCTGCTGGAGGCTTTGGTTTTAGTGGAGACGGTTTCTTTTCCTCTGGATGAGACACTTAGGAGTACAAGATACCAAAGGTCACAACCAAGAGAACAGAAGATATGACAGCAACAACACATTAAAACAGAGGCAAGATAAAAGATGTTAAGAATAAGGACATATGCACATGGATAAAACAGACAGAAAGTAATCTGTAACAATAACAGAACCACACAAAACAGAGTGTTTTAAAGTACCACAAAACAAAGTGAAAGAACTACCTGCAGGAGCTGCAGGAGCTGCAGGAGCCAAAGGCTTTGGTACTGGTGCAGATGGTTTCTTCTCCTCTGAAGGAGATACTTTGGGAATACAAGATTCCAAGATCATAACAATAAGCTTAGTCAAATACAAGAACATGAAAAGTTAAAAACATGGAAACCTGAAGACATGAGACAATAAGATCAACACAAACAAATGGACAAAAAGAAAAACAACATGGCTGACTCTCGATGAGCCAACAAAGATGAGGAAAAGTACAAACTGAACAGACTACCTGCAGGAGGAGCAACTTTGGCTGCAGGAGCAGGAGGAGGAGGTGAAGGCTTTGCTGCTGGTGCAGATGGTTTCTTCTCCTCTGGTGGAGACACTTTAAAATACAAGATACCAAGATCACGACCAAGACAACAACGTGGTCAATCAAGAAAGACAGTTGCATTGAAACAATGCATTATAAGACTGGGGACATACAAGCAAGGGAAATGACACCTTTTGATCTGCCAGCAAAGAAAACAAAACAGTATACAGACATACATATAGTTTCAGCTACATATAAAACCAAGTGAAGAAACTACCTGCAAAAGGAGCAACTTTCTCTGCAGGAGGAGGAGGTGAAGACTTTGGTGCTTGTGCAGATGGTTTATTCTCCTCTGGAGGAGATACTTTGGGAATAAAAGATTCCAAGATCATAACCAAGAAAACAATAGGCTTGGTCAAAACATTACAAGAACATGAAAAGTTAAAAACATGGAAACCTGAAGACATGAGACAATAAGATCAACACAAACAAATGGACAAAAAGAACACGGCAAACACGACAAAACACAACATGGCTGACTCTTGATGAGCCAGCAAAGATGCAAAAAAGTACAAACTGAACAGACTACCTGCAGGAAGAGCAACTTTGGCTGCAGGAGCAGGAGGTGAAGGCTTTGCTGCTGGTGCAGATGGTTTCTTCTCCTCTGGTGGAGACACTTTGGGAATACAATATGCCAAGATCACGACTAAGACAACAACATGGTCAATCAAGACTTATTAATGACAAAAGATGATTTAGACATGAATTACTCCAAACAGCACAGACAAGTAGAACAAGCAACAGGATTGGAGATGTGAAAGAATGTCAACTGATGAAGGTAAAACAAAAACTCAACAATGAAAGATGTTAATAGACCAAGAAAGGTTCCTTAGTACATGGTGTACCTTGTACAGTAGACAAAGACAATGGACAAACACGGCTTACTGTAACAATGTGAAGATTAGTGTTAACTGTATCATCTTTTCTTGTTATTCAAGACCATTTTGGAAGATGTGTGAGTACAGTAAATGTGACGTTAAATCTCTTTAAAGAGGGGTTGATCTTATGGCGATCACGAGCCTGTGCGGCTCAAATAAGAAAGAATACCTTTCAGAAGAGTTTGTTGTTCAATCTCCTGTGTTCCCTTCTTCACTTTCTTGTCATCTTCTCTTGTTGGTGGAGGTTTAGATGCGGTGGTTCTCACTTCTTCAGAAGCATCCACCTCGGGGATTATTACTTTTTGTGCCAGAGAAGCAGGTTTCTTGGATGGGAGAGTTTCTTCTTTAGGGGCAGGAGGTTTCTTCTGTGGTGAAACTTGAGATTTTTTAGTTGGAGCAACCTTGTCTTTAGTGACAGGTTTCTTGGGTAGAGTCTCTTCTTCTGTGGGAAAGTCTTTAGGAGCAGCAACTGCTTTGGGAAGTGCAGGAGAGGTCTTCTTTGTAGGCAGAACAGTTTCTTTTGGTGGTGAAATTTCTTCCTCAAGACAGACTATTTTCTCAGGTGAAGGAATTTGAGCTGGAACTGGAGGTGACACTTCTCTACCTGCTGGGATAGATCTTGTTGCTGGGACAAGTTCTTCTTCAAAAGACACTTCTTCTGACACAGGAGTTGGTTCCTCCAGAGGCACAGTGTCTTCAAGACACAATTTTCCTGCAGCCTTGGGAGTTTTTGTTATTTCTTTTCTTGGAGACTCTTTTTTGGGAGGAACGGCTGTCATAGGAGGAGAGAGGGTGGTTTTGGTAAGAATTTGGGGTAAGTCTTGTTTAGGTGGAGGCGAAACAGTTTTTCTACGAAGCATGGATCTTTCAGATAGAACTTCCTCCCCTTCAACAGAGTCAGCTTGCTTCAAAAGAGTGACTTCTTTTGGCACTCTTGGCTTCTTTGGTACACTGATTTCTTTGGATGTATCAGATATTTTAGGTTTAACAAGATCTTCAATTGGAGAGACAGTTTCTTCTTCCATGTATTCATGATGTAGTGATACAAATGATTCAGTAAATTCTTTCTGCTTGGGATAAGTTGAGGGAATGTCAGCTTCCTTGAGCTTTCTTTCTTCAGGAGTTTTCTTGTAAGCCAGTACCTCTTTTTTGGATGTCAATCCAGAAGCTTCTTTCTTTGTAGAATAAGTAATTTCAGGTGGAGGTGTGACATCTCTTTTTGATGGAAGAAGGGCAGCTTCCTTTAGAGGTGGAGAGACTGACTTCACAAATATTTCTTCTCTCCGGTCCACTGCTTTGTCCTCTGGATCAAAGTCTTCTTCATCATGAAATTTAGCATTCTCCCGTTTTTCAGCCTTATATTCTGTATATACTGGCTCAAAGTTCTCTAATGACTCAGTATCTTCAACTTTCTGATCTCCAATGTACCATGTAGAAACTCCATCCTCTTCCTTTGCAAAAACCATTTGTTGTCTTATCTCCCTTTTCAGAGTGATTTCTTCTTTCAGAATTGACTCCCTGAGCTCTACTCCCCTTTCATATGTCCTGACTTTCTCTTGCCTGTGTCCAACTTCTTCTGCCAGCGAAATCCTTTCTCCACAATCCCTCTTCAGAGAAGACTCCCTGCTGTCTTCAAGCACTACTGTTGTTTGCTTAAGATCCATCTCCAGGGGAACTGGGGTCATTTTTAAGATATTATCCAAGATTGAAGGTTAGCACCATGGAGTGGTGGCCAAGAGGAGAACAACACAAGACAAAAACCATCAAGACACAAAAACACATATTTCAGTGGGGTATATGTCCTACTGTGATCCTCATTTTTACAACTAAACTGTAAGTATAATGAATCTATACCTCTCTGCTGTGGAGTTTCTTTAGACTTTGATACTGATACTTTTCCTGAAGGAATAACCTCATCTGGTTTCAGTGACAACTAAATTGAACTAGTCAAACTACAAGGAAGTGATGGACATTTGTGCTGACTTTCTAAAAGTACCTGATAAACATTTGTAAGTGTAAGCATACCTTTGATGGGTGTACCCGCCTCCAGCTTTGGTTTAGCTAGTGCTGTTGTTTCCTGTGGTATCTCCCTCTGTTCTACTGTTTTGATAATTGATATGATGTAGCAAACAGTCAACACACATGACAGCACAGACATCAGGACAAAACCTTAGAAAAATTGGCTTAAGGCATCTCAGAATAAAATATACAAATAGTAAGTTAACAGATCAAGATGAGCAAGGATTAGTTAATAAGATGTTCAAACTTGTCATGTTTGCAGACATATCTACCTTGTTGCTGAGGCTTTTTAGCCTGAGGAATTTGTTTTGGTGTTTCCAAGTCTTGTGGTGGTGCTGGTGCTCGGTGGCGCAGCACTGGTTCCTCTGTTACTAATTTTGGAGTCTCTGGACTTTTCTTTGCCTCTACTGGTGGTTCTGTAACCATTTTGTGTGCTGCCGGAGCCTTCGTTGGTTCTTCTGGAACCTTCTTTGATGCTTCAGAAGCCCTCTTTGGTTCTTCTGGAATCTTTGGTATTTCTGGAACCATCTTTGCTGTATCTAGAACCTTTGGTGCTTCAGGACCCCTCTTTGTTTCTTCCACAACCTTTTTTGGTTGTTCTGGTACCTTCTTTGATGTTTCTGGAACCTTCTTTGGTGCTTCTCGAACACTCTGTGTTTCTTCTAGTACTTTCTTGGGTTCTTCTGGAACTGTCTTTGGTGTTTCTGCAACCTTCTTCGGTTCTTCTGGTTTTGTTTCTGAGATATGCTTCGGTGCTTCTGGCTCAGGTTTACCAGCCAGCACATGCAGTTTTCTTGGAGGTTCAGATGTCTTTTGTTCTGAGACAACTTTGAAGAACATTAATTTATAAGATGATTATCTTGTTAACCATAGTTTGAAATAAATGTGCAAGTCACACTCTAACGAGTGCTTAGCACGCTCAAAAATATTCATAGAAGGTATTTCGGAAAGATTACTTTCCATATGATACTTTCAACAGCCGTTCTAAATGCAGAAATTGATAAAATTAAACAAACTTAAAACACGAGAAACAACACAAACATAAAACACAACAGTACAACAAAGAAACCTATTAAGAGAATCTTTGCAGTACCTTTAGCTGGAACAGCTTCAGCCTTGGGTGGAGTAACCTGTGGTGCAGATGGTGGAACTACAGGTTCCTCTGATCTGGGTACATCTTGCACTTAAGAGAACATTATGTATTGTTTAACCTACAGGTAATGACCAAGGCTAACATGGAATCAAAGATTACACTCTTAACGAGTGAATTCAGAATCTAAAAGAAGATATGAGAGGAATGAAGCATGACAACTGAAGATTTCAAAGGTCAACGATCAATACCTTTAGCTGGAAGATGTTTCAGTGTTGAGGGAGTAACTTTGGCTGAAGTTGGCTGAACTACAGGTTCTTCAGGCTTTGGTAGCTCTGGTGCTTTAAAAGAACATTATATATAAGTTCAGTAACCTACTGGTAACCATTAAGGCTGTTAACATTACAGTCCACTCTAACGAGTGCTTAGCACACATAACTACAAAAACATAATCGGAGAACATAAAACACACAACACAGACTGGTTTGTATTACAAAAAGCCAATCACATGACAACACATATCAAAGAGTTCAAAGATGGGAACAGACACTGTCTTTCGAGTACCTTTTGTTAAACTATCTTCAGTCTTTGGTGGCGTAATCTTGGCAGCAATTGGCTGAACTACAGCCTCCTCTGGTTTGGCTACAGGTGGCACTTTGGAGAACATTAAAAGGTTTTCCATTTGTACTCAACAAAAAAAAAGTCATACACTTAGATCACAGCAACATGAAACAAAACAACAAGAAAGACATACTGTATAACAATGTCTTTCCAATTGATCAGTAGAAATGCAAAGCGTTTACTACTTTACCTCTCGGTTTAGGGGCTTCTGGTGTTTTCTTGGAAGGTTCAACTTTCGGTGCTTCGGGTTCAGGCTTAATTTTGGGCACTATAGGCTCAGGCACCGCCGGTTTCTGAGTTGCCACTTTAGGCTCAGGAGGAACTGATTTTGGTTCCACTGAAGGCTCAGGTTGACAAGGTTCAGGAGTGACCTTTCTGAGAACGGTCACTTTCTTTTGTTCAGGTTCTGGTTTGGTGTATAATGAAAGTTCTTCAAGGTTAACAGAGAAATATTACTGTGAGTCAACACAGAACACACACAGCTTTAAGAGTTTAAGAGGTAAAGAAGGAAAAGATAACTCACGAAACATATTAAGACATGAATATAACAGACAGACTGAGAAATAAACCAAACAACTGACAGACGGACATCCAAGAACACAATGCTGTTTACGCATTGTAAGAATGCTGACTATAGCTGAAGAGAATCACTTCAGACAACATTAAGCTAGTTCATCCTAAGAGTTTTATTTGATGGAGATATTACAGATAGGATTGTCGGATTGTCGGATTTTACAATCACTCCAATATATATATGAAATGTGTAAAAAATGAAAAATGTCAAGAAATTTTACATTTCTAGATCTCTTTAGATTTAGAAAATCTGAAAAATTAACAATGTAAATTGATAAAGAAATATGTAAATATTGTAAAACTAAGTCTGTGTAATAAATCGCAAAGATTTAATTTTATTTTACAAATCCTGAAAAATTTGCATTTATGTTGTTTATTTTTATATAATTCAAAAGGCTTTCATGTTGCATTTATTTTGCATTGCATATCATGAATAAACAATGTAAAGAAATGTGTAAATATTGTGATGCAAAGTTTAAAGAATCGTGTAAAATTTAAAAAAATTTAAAAAAAGTATGTCTACTGTGCTTACAAAAATACAGGTCATAAAAATGTTCTGTGTGCTGAAGGTTTAATTTATGTTTTTGCAATTTGTGATGCAATTTGAAAAGTTTTCCATCTCCTTTTTGTATATTTTAAGAATTAAGAATGTGAGCCGATAAAGACTCTAAGATCACAAACAAAGAAAATAATCATCAGTAACAGTAATAAACATTACCTTCTGAGGCCGGAGCTTCCTCTCGCCGAGGCGGAGCAGTGACAGTTACTTCGGCCTGTGGCTTCTTTGCTTCAGGCACTTTAAAATATTATCATCGATTTCAGTTTTCTGACCACAATAAATGCTAACATCAAGACTCTTTTATTATTAGGTCTTTCAGAGAAACAGAAATAAATGAAGAAAGGAACAAACAATGTGACTGAACAAGAAAGATCTAAAGCAAGACACAAGGTATATGAATAAGACATAACTACAGAGGTACATACAGGAATGGTGGAAAAATAAGAAACGGTATTTGCAGATACCTTTGACTGGAGCTGGAGGCGGAGCTGCAGGCTCAGAGGGTTTCTCCTCTGGTCTCCTGTAAACCTCAGGAACTTGAAAGACCAAGAAAGTTCACATTAAAACTACGACAGCCGAGCTCTACTCTCTACTCTACTTTCTACCATCTACTGTCTCTAGTTAGGGTTAATAAGAGCTTAAGAGACATAAGTCAGGGTGAAGAAGAGTAAAAAACATGAAACACAAACATGATGAAAGGGATGAAACATGAAGGTAGAAGACAGACGAGACCAAAAGATGATTTACAACAAAAACAGTTCAAGTGCTCAAACACGGAGTTACAGCTGTGAGGAAAGAAAAGCTTCTATAAGCAGCAGCTGCTGGCATTTGAAGCGTTTGGCGTTAAAACTAAGTGGATGGACAAACATGGTGGCTAGCAGAGTGGCGGCTCTGATCAGCGGCTTCGTTACGTTACAGCCACAAGCTTTGTGGAACAGCCAGTTTGCCTTTTTTAAAAAGCAAATATACCTTCAGGGATTTCTTCTCTTATCTCGACCTGAGTCCTCTCAATAATTTCTTCAACAGGTTTTTTCTCTTCTGGTGAAGAAGAAAAGTGAACTTAGAAATAAAATCCTGACTGACATGTTAGGACTGCCGCATGTCTTCAATCATCTGAGGTTATTAAGGATGAAATTAAGTAGATTTTCTGCAAATAAACAACAATCAATGAAGAAACATGGAGACGTTGGTAAAAACAACAGATAAACACACAAAAAGATGAAGACAGACAGACGGAGTGATGACAGTTTTTATATTGATGATGGACTTATTTTATAAAACAGAATAATGCTAATGCCAGTGACGGAGGAGTACTGAACAGAAACCGTCTCTTCTTGAACTGTCACACTTTCAAAAGCTAAAGTAGATCATTAAAGAATAATCAAATGTTAGAGAACTGTGGTCAAGTGTTTCATCTACAGCATTTAGGTTTGTGCAGAAAAAGATTATGTGAAACAATTGTTTGAGTTCTGGGATTAATCTCAACTAATCTGACACTAAATCTGACTTTATACTTAAAGTCAGAATTCAGACTTTAATCTCAAAATTTTATTTCAAAATTGAGTTTTTAAACTCAGAATTCAGATTTTAATGTCAAATTTCTGATTTTAAAAATTGGTTTATAGAATAAAATTTAATTTATTTTATCTTGGAATTCTATGACTAAATTCTTTAATCTGAGAATTTTAAATTTAAACTCTGGTAACTATGAGAATGGTGTCAGAAGCCTCAAACATAGAAGTCATGAGTCAGACTCGGACTAATCTCAGACCTCGAGTTAAATTAATTTAATTAAAAAAACCTCACTCCATAATTAGATTTTTATGTAGGAATTCTGAGATTAATTTCTTTAGACATTTTTTAGACTTTAACTTCTGACTAATTATCATTTTGAAATTAGATTTATGACATTTTTAATTTTCACTTAATCATTTAATTTTTTTTTTGGGGTCAATATAGAGAGTCTGTCTAGACCTGCTCTATATGAAAAAGAGCCCTGAGATAACTTTGTTATGATATGGCGCTATATAAATAAAACTGAATTGAACTGAATTAATTTTGCCTTCTGACCTTGATCTCATGATTTTCAGATTAATCTCAGACTTTAACTTGATTTTTTCACACAGTTGAATCCTCTTCTGTACATTTGTATCTGGATGTGAACGAATTGTTATTGAAGTTAAATTATTGAGCTGTTATTAGAAACTACTTCACATGTTGAGGAGGGATTTGAGTTATTAGGAGGAACGATGGTTGAATTAATATTCACTGAGTTCAAAGTGATCACACAGTTATTCAGGATGAGAGCCAAATGATGGTGGTGATGATGAAGGTTACATTTTAGGATGGACGAAACTCACAAAATAAGAATTAATAGTGTTGGAAGTGATGATAGTTAGTACTAATTTCATAATTCACTATTTTTTGTACCTTTCACTTCTGTTCTTTCTTCGTAGTGATACAATTCAGAGGAATCTTTTGGTAGAAATAGACATTTATGAATAAAACAAGCTAGTTAAAGAGTTAAAGCTGAGTTTGATCAGTAGAAACTGTCCCAGACTCACCTCTAACAACCATCGAAGCTGCCTCTGGCACATGAACTGATGTGTCCGTGACGTCTAAAGGTTTAGCCACAAATACAACTTTAATTAATGTTGAAATCAACGGAAATATTTTCTAAAAACGTGTGTCGTGACAGTAAAACTTCACATTTCTTCCATTTGACAATAAAATTGTAATAATGTTCATCAATCTGCTGATAAAAGATCTGTTTTATGTATTTGGTAACTTCTGAGTTTGTACTCATAATCATACTGTAACGTAAGATCACTATCAGTGAGTCTCAGGATACTGTGTCATTGTGACTTTAATTAAACTGGAAATCAACACTTTAAGTCTGATTCCTCTGCTTACTGGTTTAGACCTGAAGACAGGTTCAGTTTTACTGTCATCAATTTGCAGCATGTTTGCTTTTTAAAATACTCACCCTGAGGAACCCTTCCTAATCCAATCTCTGTGAAAGGACAAGGTACAAAATGTTGTTTTAACTGACTGACTGTTATAACTGAAGTTTAACTTTAGTAACTTTAGCGCTGTGATCAAACGTACAGACCTTTGCCTGAAAGGTAAAGCTCAGCTGTGCTTCGAGCTTCTCCCATCGGCTCCAGACGAGCGATCACCGAGTAAACGCCTGACGGAGTGGAGACATTATTAATGCTGATTATATTACTTAATGTTGTTTAAGTAAAGTTCAATTTTGAAGACACTTTAACTGCCCTGGTCAGACCAAACCAGAGAGTGGCACAACAACATTTATCTGTGCATCTTTGTAGTCAGTGAATGGCAACCGGCGAGCTAACTGCTAACAGGCTAGCCAGCCAGGAACATGCTAACGCTAGTAAGTCATATACAGCTCTGTATATTTTCTCTGTACCGGACTGTTTACTCCCCCGGACATTTTGTTCTCAGGTTTCTGCACCATTTCCTTCAATAAAGAGTTTTATTGAAGAAGGGAAAGACTTAGTTAGCTCAGTTGCTAACAGCACAGTGTATTAACAGCTGTATTAGCATGATGTCCTCCTGTCTGCTAACTGTGTGTAAACCAGGTCAAACTGCTAACACACACAGCTAATAAGCTACAATAGCTTCCTCCATGTTGGACTCTCCGGCTCCCCGTCCAATCAAGCAAAGTTGAACTTGACACAAAAGGTTTGAATGGATTTTCGTGAAGTGACTGAATTGAAGTGAACTCAATTGATTTTAAATGTTACTCAGTTACATTTCATATGTTGTCATTTAAGGCTGCACAATTCAAGAAGAATATTAATCAGATTAACAAGTTCATTTCTTTTCTTTTAATTGTCGTTCTGCATATTTGCACATTTAAAATTCTTAGCGAATTTTGTGTTACAGTTTAGTACAAATCCCTGGTATTTGTCAGTATTGTGCAGCCCTAAAATAAGATAAAGCAGACTCCTTTTGTAATTAAAAACACTGAGAGCTTGTGTCTCTGGATCAGTAAGAAATATCTCTTCAGAGTAAAATATGATATAATATGCAGTTTAAATTAATTTGTTAACAAACCTTCGTCCTTTGGTGTTACGTTGCGGATGGTCATAAAGTGCCGTCGGCCATCTGTCCTGAAGTTATATTTTGGGCACTCTTTAAGCTCCCATGAGTCTTTGTACCATGTGACGGTGGCGTCGAAGGACAACTCGCACTCGAAGGTGGCACAGTGGCGTTCACTGACCTCGATGCTTCTGATGCATTTAGTGAACTGAATTTGGTCGGCTAAAACCAGACAATCGGAGTTAACTTCTGATTTCACAATACTAGATAGATACTAGTTAGTTTATAACATCGACTATTTTATTGATTTGATGTTATTATTTACGTATTCAGACTTCTGTTTGGAGTCTTTGTAGTTTTGACTAAACGTTAAGTTCAGTATTAAAGAAACACAGAACAAAAACAGGAAACAGAAATCCACAGAACACAAAAATAAACTGATCAGATGTGAACCAGCAGGTTGAAAGAGGTCAGTCAGAGTTTTGTTAGTTTGGAGTCGTACTGCTCACCTGTCTTGTAACCACCTCCTTATAAAGGAGTCGGACATGAGGACATGTTACAGACATACAGACAGGTGTCCTCCAGACAGGACAGGAAGGTCAAACGCTCAGACTCTTACCTGTGACGGTGAGCTTGGCGTTGGAGATGTGAGGACCACACACCACGCGGTAGTTGCCCTGATCTTTGACCATGCAGTTCTTGATCTTCAGATAATGGCGGTCGCCCACACTGCTGATGTCGTACTTGTCGCTGTTGTCCAGTTTCTGGGTGCCTTTGTACCAGGTGAGAGTGATCTCCGGGTAGTTAATCCGGATCTTGCACTCGAAGGTGGCGGTCTGGTTCTCAGTTGTGGTCTGGTCGCTGATGTTCTCCATCACAGAGATGGGCTGAGGATTCAAAATCAGTTTGTTTACTTTACTTCAAATTCTAGTGACGATTGCAAAGTTTCCAGAAAGAAAAACAAACGGCAGGCTGAATTTTAGAGAACTGTGTCTAAATGATGTGCAACACATTTAGAACATTTTACAAAACGCTGTGTAAAATGTCCACTTGATGAGGTGATGTGTGACTGTCAGCTTGTTTCTCTGCCCCCTAGTGGCCAAAAATGGATGAATGCAGCTTTAAATGTGTCATAATCTCCTGATAAGGAGCTTCTGTGCTTTGTGTTCTGTGTTACACCACACAGTGTTACTGTCACAATGTTTTCAGTATCTACAACTGATGTTTCGATGTGTAGAATCCGGATTTTGCCTGAACCAGGAATGTTATGACAAATTGGTATCAGTTATAATTGTTGTGGAAAGCCTTTCCAAAAGAATGGAGACTGATTAAGGGTTTTGGAGTGTAGTATTCAATTTGATTACCCTATGACTGATCAGCTACAGAGGAGTGATAGCAAGCAGGTGGTTATGGTGTTGGTTGTTTTTGGTTACCTCTGTGCCAACGCGTCCCTCCAGCTGCTGGATGAGTCGGGCCATGTCCTCCTCTTCAACCCGGCCGCCATGCTCCCCCTCCTCCAGCGGGAAAGACAACGGTTTACAAACGTAAACAAGGGCAACAACATCTTTATCTGCTACGCTTCATCTCTTTCTACACTGCTGTAATGAAATGCTTGTCCTAGTTCTCTTAGATACATTTCCTCTAAGGTACTTTAACAACCTGTGACTTAAAGGAATAGTTAGACACTTATTTGCTTTCTAGTGGAGAGTCAAATGTTCAGATTGATACCACTTTCATGTCTTTACGGTAAATATGAAGCTATAGCTAGAAGCCTGTTAGCTTAGCTTAGCATAAGGCTCTGTCCAAAGCAAACAAAATCCATTATCTTTCATTATCTTCTGTTTTCTCCCTCAGTCCATGTCTGTGCTGCTGTAACATAATTCTGATCTCATCTTATCTTATTATTATTATAAATGTTTTGAGTAGCTGTATCTTCAAAGCCAAACTTTAATCCTAACATGAAATTTTGAATTCCACGCAAACCACCACAGATGCGCTATATGTCTGCAATTTTCTCTCTCTCACCACTTTTCCAGACTCCATCTCCTTCTCTCTCTTCAGGAACTCGACGGCCTGCAGGATGGCACGGTAGTCGTGGATGCCGTGCTCCCGCAGGATCCTCTCATAATCTTTGGGGTCTTGACCTCTTAGCAACTCTACAATATCGATCTCTTCGTCTTTCTTTGGACTCTTCTGCTTCGATGGAGTCCTGACAAATATCAAATACACAATCAGAGAAGGTATTTTCTTTTCAACAAGACCAGTACACAGAGATTGTGTGACAAACAATCAATCGATCTGTCCTTGATGTCCACTGTTCTGTATCCCTGAAACACAGACTTTGACAAATAAAGAAATTAATCCTACAGAAAGAAAAGGTCCAGTACAATCATCATATCTTACTTCTTCAGCCTAGTCCTTATGTCTCCGAGTCCTTCCACTTCTTCCTTCTTGGTGACCTCCATCTCAGTGCTGCACTCAATCTCCCCATGTTTGTTGGTGGCAACACATCTGTAGAGACCAGAGTCGGACTTGGTCACCTCTCTGATCTCCATTTTGGCATCCTGGCCCTTGTGCTCAATGGAGATACGACCACCGGGGGTGATCTGCCTCCATTTGCCCTTCATCCACTTCACGCTGGGGATCGGGTCGCCTCCAATCTTGGCAATGAAGGTTGCGGTGCCCTCTGCAAAGAAAAAACAAAAAGCAAACATTTGGTTCATGTTATTTTGCGGATATATTGTATTATCTTATAAATGTTGCACTTTTTAAATGAATATAATCTGCGAGAGGTTTCATCTTTCCTACAGTTCTTCGAAGGCATTTCTTCCGACACGTGACCCTTTAGTTCAGAACCTGAACTGTTTCCTCTGTTGTTTAGGTTATGGGGGTTGGAGTGATAAATAGTTCTTCTAACTTTTGTCTTTGATATGGACATATCATACCACATCTACAAGTGGTACATACCCAATGTCTACCCATGATTAAACTTGTTAGGGATCTGTATCTACTTTGTACTATCCAGACAAAAGTACACACAACAAACATGACAAAAACACACAATATACATACAATACACAAATGCACTTATACAAACACAAAAATAACAATAATTATAAAGTCGATATATCAAGTTTCACATCATTTCAATTTTATTTGTTTCTCAAATATTTCATACACTGCAAAAAAGGAATTTCAAGAAAGTAAAAATTCCTTGTTTAAATTTGACTTATTTTTTTGTCTAAAAAGAAAAATAATCGTGTCAAGCATGTTTTACATTAGAAAAATTATCTCATTTTAAGAAAATATATCTAGCTTTGTCTTAATAAGATATTTCAGCTAATACTGAGCTAGATTTAACCAGTAACTAGCTACAACAATGGTTTCCATAATATTCCAGCAGAGGAACAAGATTGTTTTACTTATTTTAAGAATAAGACCTCTTGCACTTCTCAATTTAAGAAGCGAAATCTAAGTAAGATGAAATATCTTAAATCAAGGCAATATATGCTTGTTTTTTGTCTGACAAGATATTTCTTCACCAGGCAGTTTTTATGTTAGAGCATTTCACTTGTTTCAAGCTTTTTAGTCTTCAAATATTTAAAAAAAAATACTATAACTTGTTACTGAGATTTTATTACTGGTTCTGAGTAACTTAATGCTTGAAACTAGAATTACCAGAATTAACTCCCCCAAATTAACAGGGTTCGTACAAAGTCTTGAAAGTGTGGAAAATACTTAATTTTCACCGTTTTCAAGGTTAGGAACATGCTTGAATTTGAATATACTCCTTGAATACTTGATTTTCAACATTTCAACATCTGGTGTTTCATCTACAATCACTCATGTCCAACCGGTCGAGGCAGATGACCGCCCACCCAGAGCCTAGTTCTGCTCGAGGTTTCTACCTGTTAAAGGGAGTTTTTCCTTGCCACTGTCTCCTAGTGCTGCTCATGGTGGGAATTGTTGGGTCTCTGTAAATATAAAGAGTCGGTCTAGACCTGCTCTATATGAAAAAGTGCCCTGAGATAACTTTGTTATGATATGGCGCTATATAAATAAAATTGAATTGAATGTAAACCTAAAATCTTTTAATGTTTGAAATGAAACGATCCCGTCACCATATTTGTTTGTTGTCTCCTGGTATTTATAGGCACAATTTAGATGTGATGACAAACGCTTCGAGAGTCTGGACATTTTTGGTTTAGGTACCTTGAAAGTGCTTGACTTTTACAGTAAACCCTGTTTATTATAAGAAGGTTTAAAGCACTGTTACATTTCTTGCCATAGATCTTAAATTTACATTTTCACCTTGACCACCAATGGTCTTTATGTTATGTAACTATAAAGAGGTAAAAAGAAATGTGAGATTAATGTCTGTCTACTCAAGGCAGTATGGTGGTGCAGTGGATAGCACTGTTGCGTCACAGACAGAAGGTTCCTGGTTTGACTCCACTGGTCGGCTACTTCTTTTAAGCACAATATACTATTTGTTCCACTGTAAATTCTAGGTTCTGTAGCCTTATTTCAGGACAATAGTACTAAATTTAAGCACATCTTCCAAGCACAATTTGCTTAAATTTTGGCATTATGGTCTTTCAGTGGCTAGACTGTTTTGCTAGTTTTAAGAATTCTAGCCAAGCAAAATTTGCTCACCCCATTGGCAGATTGTTTTGCTCAATACAAGACAATTTGATTATTTCTTGTTATTATTATTTCTAGTAGGGCTGTTTTTGCAGTGTAGAACAAATAAAGATTCATATGAAAAAAGATTCCCTGGTAATGTTATGATAAGCCTTGTCAAGTGTCACAAATTTTAGCTCAATCCACCATTCTGCAAGAACAAGAATGGAGACTGGTAATGCTTTTCCTAGCTTCCAGTAGCACTGAGTTAATGTTAATGAGAAACTAGCCTGTTAATCCAAACGTCTAACAGTCTACTTACTCTCTGCGACAGAAATGTTTTTGGGTTCCTCGATGAAGAAAAGGTTGTCGAGCCTTTTGACTGGGGCAGCTGCAGCTGGGGCAGCAGCTTCGGTTGGGGCAGCCTTGACTCCTTTGTCTGAAAAGAAATCGTGAAGGTGAGTGCAGTGTTGCTACATTTGACTGACACCAGGTAGCCCAATCAGAGCCTCAAACACGCTGAATTGTCATTAAAGTAGTTTATTAGTATATTTATCCCAAAACCACAGTTACAATAGTGAAAAATTGTTTAAGTCTGTTAGATAAAGTTATACCAATGTAAAAAGGCTTTACTTGTTTGAACAGATGTAAACTTTTACAAGGCTTTTTGTCACAGAGTTGACCAAATAATAATTTAAATAAAATGGATAAAAAAGTTTCATCCTAGTAGTAATAACCTGAAAATAACATTTGGTGTTGCCTGTCATATCAGCCATTGTATGTGAAGCCTATTAAACTCAGTAAACACAGAGAGAGGACAGGTAGTAAACAGTCATCACACAGGCTTGTCAGCAAGATGTAAAAATGTCATTGTTCACAAACGGATTACATTACCTTTCACGGTGACCCTGGACTTGCAGAAGTCACTGCCAGTAGCGTTGCTGGCCTTGCAGAGGTAATCCCCTGCATCAGTGTTTGAGACTGGGTTGACCTCCAGACAGGCCGTCCCGCCAACAAATGTGATTCTGGTGTTTCCGCTGGACTTCAGCTCCCTCCTGTCCTTCATCCACTGGATGGTCAGTGGAGGAGAGCCACTGACATGGCATTTGAGGCTCAGCTTCTCCCCCTCGCTCACCGTCACTGGCTCCAGAAGGATGTCAAACTTTGGAGCCTGGCCAGTTTCTGAAGGAATGATTGGAAAGAAGCAGGACAACTACAGATACTTGCTTTTCAAACAGTAACATGATAGGCAGGACATTGAAACCTCCCCTGCAGACTTTGGCAGAAACCTTTAGAGGGAAACCAGACTAAGAAGTCTTTGTATTCAATCCTGCAAGAACACGTACCTGAGATGGACCAAACAGACTAAAAAGAAATGTGTTTATCCATCACTTGTTTCTGTTCTGCCTCCAGTTAGTTTGAAGAAAGTTATAGCTCTCTGTCTGTAATGTAGCTCTGAGACTGCTGGGAAAACCTCTGATTAAAAATCAACAGACTCCATATTGACAGTCTCTAAGGGCCCAGCCCAGTCACACCAACATTTATCATGGTGAAAAATGGAGGAAGCTATCATATAAGCTTTGTGGGGCCATCCAGTTTAATCTGCTCTGCTGGAGTATAAACAGCTCCACAGAAGGGATGCAGTATTATCTGCAGTTGGTTGGATGGTACAGTCGTACAAATGTTTCTTGAATTAAACATTTTAACTTGTCCAATCAGCGACCAAAATTATAGTTAATTGGTAACAAACCAGCTAGCTTGTCAAGTTATTTTGACTGGCTATCGGCAGCATGTTCCTGGTCAGCTGGCCAGCCAAAGTAACTCGCCAACTGGCTCCACAAGTAGTCAATACATCACCAAGTTTCCAGCACCACCTGTGTCACGAGGACACGTAGCTGAATTTTACTGTGCCACTTTCTGGTGTGACCAAACACAAAAATGTTCAAGGCAGACATTTGCTGCATGTTGATAGGCTGACTAACGATGCAGCATGTATTGCTCATGTTATCAGACTGTTCTCAGTTCCCGATGTCTTATCTTGATGTCTATCTTGCACAGACCCAGATCTATTTAAGGTGGAACAACTGCACCGAGGTAGACTAGACAGCATGGATCTGAGACCCAGTTGGGTTGGGTCCTCTGGTTTTTGGGAGAAAGATTTTACTTGAAGATCATTTAACTTTCAAAGGAACACACTACAAAACATAAAGCCCAATCATGATCAGTTTTAGATAAATTATTGAAAAATGTCAAATAATGAAGATAAATCGACACACTCATACCTGAGATGGTGAGAGAAACCCGATATGAAACTTTTCCAGCTTCATTGGAGGCCGAGCAGCTGTAAACACCGCTGTCAGAGCTGTCAGAGTCTCTGACACACAGCACAGCCATGTTGGTCTTGAAGCTGACATCATATTTGTCAGAGCCATAGATTTCATTGTTGTCCTTGTACCAGGTGATGGTCAGTGGCTGGGAGCCAGACACCCGACCCTCCATCTTCACCGTCTTACCCACAGAGTCCACCATGGACTCTGAGGGCTTCTTGGTGAAGTTTGGTGGGACTTTGCGCTCTGTTAGTGGGGGAGAAAGTGAAGAAAATCAGGCCATGTTGTGACATGTGAAAATGGTTCGAAACTTAAATCTACGTATCATTCACCAGGCCACCAGGCCTTTGCATCAGAGAAAACAGAGAGCCACAGCACGTAAGACAACATAAAAACAACCTGCAACACAAAAGCAGACAAATACAGAATATCTATCCTATTAACAAATACTTCCACCTCTGTATGAATCCCTTTATGAAACAAGCAAATATTTATCTGACCCAACCATAACAACATGGAAAACATGCTCTCAAGGACCTCTAATACATTATACTTTTTTTTCCAAACCTAACAAACACAGGACCAGCCAACCCTAAACACAACAACAACATAACCCAAGACTTTTTAGATGTTACGAAATTCCTTCTAGTGACCAACAAACACAGGACCAGAGGAAGCGATAACTACACCAGAGATTAGCATTAGTAACTGGAATCACATGTGGGGAATGAGTGAGATGGATGGAAATGTGTTGGTTACTGTGTTACCTATTTTAACATGAGCATGACAGGTGTCAGTTCCTTCAGCATTGGAAATTTCGCAAGTGTATTTTCCCGCGACTTCGGCTCGATCGCTGTCGAGGACCTCCAGAATGCAGGAGGAGTCTGTGGTTTTGACGTTGTACTGGTAAGAAGCCCAGATCAGCTTGTTGTCCTTCTTCCATGTTACGTAGACCCTCTGGCTGCCGGTGTAAGTGCACTCCAGCCTCAAGGGTTTACCCAACTCATGACAGACGTCCTCCAGTTTCTTGACAAATCGAACAGGTTCTGAGAGAAGCAATGTTGAAATCAGTCATAGAAACTACTGATCTTTACATGTTGAGGATGAAAGACTATGTGATGCGCAATATCCGAAGAAATCTGTGGATGTGAATGGCTATGAGAGAGAGGCAATGTGAATGGAGGAAGATTTACCTGTACATGAAAGTAAGAAAGGTTACAGACATTGGAAAGGCTATGTGAGTGGTACTGGTAATTATAGGAATTGTTCACTTCATGCATAAAATGAATGATGAGAACTACAAGCACTGTTGTTGGTTAGTTTTACCTAGTTTGACATAAGCATAGCAGATATCAGAGCCTTCGGCATTGGAAATTTTGCAAGTGTATCTTCCATGAGCTTCTTCTCGGTCACTGTTGAGGACTTCTACCACGCAGCTGCAGTCTGTGGTCTTGACATTGTACTGATAAGAGGCCCAGATCAGACTGCCATCTTTCCTCCAGCTCACATTCACTCTTGGGCAACCGGTGAACGCAACTCTAAGTGTCAGCGGTTGGCCGACTCGGAACGTGGTGTTTTCCAGCTTCCTGATGAAGCGAGCAGGTTCTGTGAGAAGCAGTGATGGTTGTTAGATGCAAAGGTGATGGTGAGAAAGCAGAAGCAAACATGAATACTGAATTATAATTCACTGATGAAATTCAATTAATTTAATTATGTGAAGTGCTGAATAACGTATAGAGTTGCACAATGTTTTTACTCAGTGTTTCTTCCATTTATCTTTCTGAAAACATGTCTACAATCAAAGACTCATGATGTCATCTTGTTTTATTAAATTTGTTTGTCAGGGTCCATGACAAAAACCATGAATCTCAAGCAAAGACAGCAAATGCTTCATTCTTGAAGCTACTATCCATTTGCAGCCTAGGTAGACACAAAACTTCCATTTATCTTAAAGAGCCTGGATGCGAACTTGGGACATTGTTGTTCATAGTCGCCCATAATTTATGACCATTTGGACTGCATCTGTAGACTGTACTGTAAGAAATATTTTGGGACACATCCACTTATACAGACACCCAAAGTTGTATAATCAGAACCACATGCACTGTCCATTTGCACTTCCGTTTTGGATTGAATCCAGCCCTTTAGAATATAAATCAAAAAAACCTCAGTAATTTTTTTCAGCTTTTCAGAAAGGCAGATGGAAGACACCCTTTTTGAAAATTGTAGAATGAAAACCAGTGGAACAGAAGGTAGTCAGGGAGTAGGATGAAACTTCTGCTTTCCATGTATTAGCAAACATTTGATGTTCAGTGTTAGTGAATGAGATGACTGTTGATGAGATGAGTGCTGTGGTGGGTCGTGGAGGTTATACCTTTCTTAGAGGTTTTACAAATGACATTAGCGTCACACATGGCAGAACCTTCTGCATTAGAAACTTGACAAGAGTAGAACCCAGCTGCCTCTTCTCTGTCACTATTGAGAACTTCCAAAATGCATGAGGAATCGGTGGTCTTGACGTTGTATTTGTATGAAGCCCAGATTGGCTTGCCGTCCTTCATCCAGCTCACATGCACTCGCTTACTGCCGGTGTACGTGCACGTCAGACTCAATGGATCGCCCAGGCGGTATGATGTGTCTTCAAACTTTTTCACAAAGTGCACAGGTTCTGAGAGAAGCAATATCGATGTTAGTCATATCATATAGCCTGGACTGTTAGCAAATCAGTGA
Organism: Macquaria australasica; assembly: GCA_005408345.1. Lineage (NCBI taxonomy): Eukaryota > Metazoa > Chordata > Actinopteri > Centrarchiformes > Percichthyidae > Macquaria > Macquaria australasica. Next base: position 97,800 of record SEMN01001003.1, read on the forward strand.
GTATGTTAGAAAGGAAGTTACCTAGTCTGACATGAGCATGACAAATAGCAGAGCTATTAGCACTGGATATTTCACAGGAATATCTCCCAGCAGCCTCTTCTCTGTCACTGTTGAGAACCTCCAAGACACAGGAGTCATTTGTAGTCTTGACGTTGTACTTGTAGGAAGCCCAGATTGGCTTGCTGTCTTTTGTCCAACTCACATGCACGTGCTGGCTGCCCGTGTACGTGACCTGAAGCTTCAGAGGCTGGCCAACCCTAAAGGTCAAATCCTCCAGCTTTTTCACAAAGTGCACAGGTTCTAGGAGAGGCAAGGACGTTAGCTGTTAGTTGCCTGTCAACTATTGAGAAACATGAGTGAGATTATGTGAAATAGAGTTAGCAACTAACTATAATACTCATCAATATAACTACAAATAAGGCTCATTGTTTTCAGCTTTTACTGATTTTCAACAAAAAAAATACAGATTTAAAACTAGATTTTTTTCCCCCTGAAATTAAGATTCACTGCAGTTAACTGTAAATTGGGTCCTCTGGTGGTGTGGTCGGCTCAGGAATTGAAGGCAAAAGTGGAGAGAGATAACTAAAGAGTTCAGTCCCTCCATGTAAGTTTAAAAAAAGTGATAAACAATGTTTTATACTGCAAATAGTATTTCTGTAATCTGATTTTTGTGTTAGTGATATTTTTCATGCAGTTTTCACCAAATTCTTTAAATATTCAATATATTTAAGATGAATTAGTGTTTATTTTTATAGTGTATAATGTTCACAGAATAGACTAATGCCACAAATCTTAGCATTAATAGGCATACCTAATTGTCCTTAGATGCATTCCCAATACCAATAAATTCATGTTTTGGTTGAAAAAATAAAAACCAAAAAAAATGAGCCCTCACTAACACCCTTCGTGTTTGATGTTTTACCTAGTTTGACCTGTGCATGGCAGACAGCAGTGTTCTCAGAGTTAGAAATTTCGCAGGAGTATCTCCCTGCTGCTTCTAGCCGGTCACTGTTGAGGACCTCCAATACACAGGAATTATCTGTGGTCTTGACGTTGTACTTGTAGGAGGCCCAGATTGGTTTGCCATCCTTTCTCCAGCTCACATAGACCCTGGGGCTGGCACTGTAAGCGCAGTACAGTGATAGGGGCTGGCCGATTCTGAAAGTGGTGTCTTCCAGCTCTTTTAGAAAGTGCACAGGTTCTACAGGAGGCAATGATGATGTTAGTTGCATGTTTTTTATGTTACAGCAAGCAATTGAATGTTTATGTGAAAGGACTTGTCTGCAGGGGATTTGCTAGATTTTATGATTTTTGACATTTGAATATCCAAATGAACTGAAATCAACAAAAATGATGGTCATGAGGTGCATTTGTTAGTGGCTTTACCTATCTTAACTATAGCATGGCAGATATCAGTGCCCTCTGAATTGGAAATCTCACATGAGTATTTCCCGACAGCTTCCCGACTGTCACTGTTGAGAACATCCAGGGTGCTGGAGAAGTTGGTAGTTTTAACGTTGTATTTGTACGATGCCCAGATGGGTTTGCCATCCTTCATCCAGCTGACATAAATCCTCTGGCTGCCGGTGAATGTGCACTCCAGCGTCAGTGGGTGTCCAATTTTATAGTAGGTGTTTCTCAGTTTTCTCACAAAGTGAACTGGTTCTAAGAAATCAATTAGCAATGGTGGTGTTAGACAATATGATCAATGGTAACCTTTTAAACAAGTTGGTTACATGACATTAGTATGGTATGGTATGGAAGTGCAAATCATTCAAGTGATTTTTAAATCCCTGTAATGAGGTAATGAGATGAGTTGCTAAGGTGGTTTACCTAGTTTGACATTAGCATGACAGATATCGATTCCTTCAGCGTTAGAAATTTCACATGTGTATCTTCCAACAGATTCTTCTCTGTCACTGTTGAGGACTTCCAAGATGCAGGTGTCATTGGTGGTCTTGACGTTGTACTTATACGATGCCCAGATTAGTTTGCCGTCCTTCTTCCAGGTCACGCACACTCTCTGGCTTCCAGTGTACATGCACTTAAGGGTCAAAGGTTCACGGAGTCTGAAACAAGTATCTTCCAGCTTTTTAACGAAGCGAACCGGTTCTGAGAGGAGTAATGGTTGGGTTAGTTGCATGTAGTCTACATTATTTTATGTTAGCAAGCAGGCAATGGAGATCTTGCAGTAGTCTAAACTGAGATAATTATTTTAGTCCTAGATGACTACCACAACCTACTGTGTCTACTAGACAACAGCAGAAGGCCTCTGTTGTTGACACAGTTAGTTGATGAATTGAAAGCAGATGGTGTGTTAAGAGTTTGTGACTTTACCTAGGCTGACATGAGCATGGCAGACATCGGTTCCAGCTCTGTTGGAAATTTCGCAAGTGTATGTTCCAGCTGCCTCAGGCCTGTCGCTGTTGAGGACCTCCAAAATGCAGGTTGAATCAGTAGTTTTAACATTATACTGATAAGAGGCCCAAATCAGCTTGCCATCCTTTTTCCACGTGACATAGACCCTCTGGCTTCCGGTGTATGTGCAGACTAGCTTCAGTAGCTGACCAACTATGAAAGTAGTGTCCTCCAGCTTTTTGATAAAGCGCACAGGTTCTGAGAGAAGCAAGGCTGATGTTAGAAATGTGCCCATTGTTACGTTGCCATGCATTTCTATGCCTCTGTGTCAAAGTTAATTTTGCTATTATGGATAAAATGTAACTTGTATCAAAAACATTGAGAGAACTATTAAGAGAAAAATACAGAGAGTTGCACCAGAGGTAATCTTTAGGACACTTTTTGTGTAATCAAAAATCAAAATTAATCACTGTCAGACTATCACATAGATACAAGAAGTAGGAAACGAGCATCACCTTTCACAATCACATCACAGCTGACAGAGGCTGAACCAACCCGGTTCTCTGCCTTGCAGATGTATTGGCCGTGATCGAACTTGGTAATTTCGATCCGTTTCAAAGTAGCGACACCGTTTGTGAAGTCCATTGAGCAAGTGTTGGATTTGCGCAGTTTTCCGTCAGCTTTAAACCAAGCTATGGAGATGTCAGGAGTTCCCGCAATACGGCATTTCAGGGTAACTGCATCGCCCACAGTTACCTCCACTGGCTCCATCTTTTCAACAAAGTATGGTCGTTCTAAAGTGAAAGATGATGATGATGATTTATTACACTACAGATGTTGAGTTGTGGATGAGCAAATGAAATAATGAACAAATGAATGAATGCTCATGAATTATTACAACTGAAACTACAAAACTAAGCACAATAACATGCATGTTAATAATATTACCTAGAATTGACACTTGTGCTTCGCATCTGTCACTTCCAACTCCGTTGTCTACTTCGCAAGAGTATCTACCGGAGGCCTCCATCCTGTCAGAGTTAAGAACTTCCAGGATGCAGGAGGTGTCTGTGGTGATCACATTGTACTGATATGAGGCCCAGATGAGTTTACCATCCTTCTTCCAGGTCACAATTATCCTGGGGGTACCAGTGAATGTGACCTCAAGCCTCAGAGGCTTGCCCTTTTCAGAGGAAATGTCCCTCAGCTTCTTCACAAAGTGGACTGGTTCTAAGAGAGGTAATTCCATGATCAGTTACATAAAATTCCCTTTTAGAAGTGCATAGATGGTTAGAAAAGGACAGCTATCATGCTAACAAACCTTTCACAAACAGGTAAACTGGGCAGCTTTCCTTCCCTGCATCGTTAATGAGCTGGCAGGTGTACTCTCCTGCATGGGACTTTTCGACTCTGTGAAGCACCAAAGTGGCAACATCGTCCTTCAGGGCGATCTCGCAACCCCTTCCATGCTGCATTTCCTTGGCTCCCCTGAACCATTTGACTTTCAGTTTGCCACTGCCTTTCACTTTAGCCGAGAAAGGCACGTTTTTGCCGGGCAGTGTTTCCTTTGCTTCAGGTGTTTCCACAAAAGATGGAGGTTCTGGGTTCAAATAAAAAATTTGTGTTGTAAGGTAATTTTTAACTTTCTGTAATGAGCCTGATCCCGTGCACAGGAAAACATCCATGAAATGTTCTGTTCTCGACTTTATTCACATCTACTGACCTGTCACATTCATTGAAGCACTTGTCTCACTGGACCCTGCAGCATTTACAGATTTACATGTGTATCTTCCGGAATCTGACACCTTGATTGTTGGAACTCTCAGTTTGCAGTTATTATCAGTGCAGCTAATATCATAGTTTGGCCCACTCTTGATCTCCTGGCCGTTGTGGAACCAAGACGTTGTCAAAGGAGCAGAGCCAGTGACCTTACACTCCATCTCACCAGGCTTACCCACAACAAGGTGGGTGTCTCTCAGCTTCCTTATGAAACTCGGTGGAATCAACTTATCTGTTGTCAAAAAAACAAGTATTAAAGCATTTCTGAGCTAACTGCTAATTAAAAAGATCAAAATTCCATAAGATGATAAGAAGGTTCGTGAAAGGGCATGTATACAATGGCCACCAACCTGAGATAGACAGCTTAGTTTTGCAAGAGGCTATGCCAACATGGTTTGTAACCTCTAGCTTGTATTCTCCAGCATCTGCTTTATCAGCAGACTGAATCTTCAGGGTGGCAACCTTCTTTGTGAAGGACATCTGATACTTGGCACCAGCAGAGAGCGCTTTGTTATCCTTGAACCAATGTATTTTCAGTTCTGGTGAGCCGGATACTGTGACTTCAAGAGCTGCATTTTCTCCTGACTTCACATTCAAGGACTCTGGGCTATCCACAATAGCAGCAGGTTCTAGAAATTAGGGAAGAAGATATTAAGCTAAACGAATCCTTAAACTGTCACTGGTGGTAATGTAATAAAGTCTGGAGTTACAAACCTAGAACGGTCACTTGGGAGACAGACTCCACTACTCCAGAGTCCTTCCTCAGCTGGCAGGTGTATTTACCAGCTGTGGTTGAGTCAGCCTTGGGCACTACAAGGGTGACCACATTATTCTCAAAGGTGATCTTCCTGTTGTCACCGTCTCTGAGAATGTGATCTTTGTCCTGAATCCAGGACACAGTGAAAGGCTCAGAGCCTTTCACTGTAGCTGTCAGTGTCAGCTGCTGACCGACTCTCACCGACTGGTCAACCAGTTTCTTGACAAACGCTGGTTGTTCTGAACAGGAAAGATCAAAGGTGAGGAGAGGTAATCGCATTAAGACTAAACTCTGAGGAAATTACCACTGATTCTGTACTAACCTTTTAGGCTAATAGTAGTGTGGCATGATTCAGTTCCAACATTGTTTGACACTCTGCACTCATAAAGACCAGCGTCATCTTGCTCCAGTTTCATAATGTGAATCGCGGCAGAGCTGCCCTCACTGACCATCTTATATTTCCTGCTCTCCTTCAGTGGCCTTTTGTCTTTGTACCAGTTAACATGGAAAGGTGGAGTGCCATACATCTCACAGTGTAAGCTGGCATCTTTTCCTTTAATGCCCTCTGCTGGGCTTGGAGTTTTAATAAAGGATGGAGACTCTGGAAAGTATATTGAGATATATTAACAGAAGTAACATTCGTGGACAAGCAAGTCTTCACTGCAAGCAATTCGGTTGGGCAGTTCCATGAGACAGAAATTCTTGTTTAGGGTCATGCTTAAGTTCAGTCCATGCTAGAGGAATCCATCCAGACGTTGACAGATTATTAGTGAAAGAACGGAAACACTTGCTTATGTTCATGTTATGATTGGAGGGAAAGTCATAGCATATTGAGATCAGAGAAACTAACATGAAAAAGGTACATGAAGGGTATACTGCAGGTCATTGCATCAAAAACAGGGAATAACCTGTCTCTAAAAAAAGAGGTAACACTCAGACTCATGCTATCTGATACAATAGAGGCCAAAGTCAGATTTTCAACTTAAACAGAAGGTGGGACTGTTGGATTCCATGCTGACGTTTTTAGACAGGGTTCCAAAAGCACTCATAAAAGGTCAAACGAAATATCAAAATCTGCATCATATTGGATTTTCATTCCTTCATTTTCATGCTACACAAGTTCAGAGTTCAGGTACAAAATCCACAAAACAAGGTGTAGCCAAGATATCCATTTGATAGCTGACCTTGAACTGTGAGAACGGTGCTGCAGCTTGCACTGCCTGCATCGTTATGAGCCTCACAGGTGTAGACTCCATTATCCTCAAACCTTGTGGTGCGCAGCTGGAGGTACGCAGTCGAGTCAACAAACATTATTTTATAGTTGCCTCCGTCGGTTATCTTTTGGTCATTTTTGTACCAGCACATGTTCAGGGAATGTGCGCTGGTGGACTTGCATTCAAAACGGTGTCCCTCACACTGCTTCACAAATGTAGTGGAAGGAAGTTTCAGGACAAACTGAGGAGGTTCTGCAAAGTCAAAAAAGATCAAGTTACTATAGTAAACATAAAGAAACACCTGAGTATCAGTGTGACATATGGAGGATGCAGAGAGATGACTGGATGCTGTAACAGATGGCAGGTGACTGAAGAAAACAGATATTCCTGGTAAGAAAAGAAATGGTAAAGTGGTCAGGTGGAGAAAACAAAAATGAAGAAAGAGGAGCTGTAAATGTGGAGAAAAGAATATGGAGTTAATGGAGTGGCAATGGTGGTGGTGGACAAAAAAAAGAATAGTCCAACCTTTCACCAACAACTCTGCTGCACTTTTCACTGCGCCTGCTTCGTTGCTAACTTGGCAAGAATAAATCCCACATTGCAGAGTCCCGACTGAGTAGAGCTCAACAGAGGAAGAAAATTTCTCCATTCTAATTGTACATGATGGCCCAGTGACGAGTTCGATGTCATCCTTGAACCATTTCAACGTAAATGGAGGTGTTCCTTCAAAGACACTTCTGAAGAGTACAGTAGACTTTGGAATAACAACCTGAGGCTCAGGCTCAGCTACGAATCTTGGTGGCACTAAAACCCATACAGAAAAATGATTACGATACATGACTAACAGCTTTTGAGTTGAAAATATGATAAAGTTGACCTTTGAATGCTAACCTTTAGCTGTAAGAACTCCACTGCACACACAGCTGCCTGCTTTGTTGGTAACTTTACAGGAATATTCTCCTGTATCAGCACTCTCAGTCAGTTTTAACTCCAGCGAGACAGTATTTTCAATGTGCAGAAGTTTATATTTGGAGCTCTCGGTGATCTTTTGTTTCCCTTTGCTCCATTCAACTGATATTGGAAGAGAACCGGCCACTTTGCACTCCATGGTAACCACTGAACCCATAATTGCTTGAATATTAGTTAATTTCCTACTGAACGTTGGTGGAATTACTTCCTCTGTTTAAAATGATATTAAAAAGATAATTAGAGTCAAGGAAAAAACGCAATTCTCCAACTTAAAATATTTGTTCCAACAAGAGTTGAAGTGTACTTTACAAACCTAAAACAACCAGCATGACTTTACAGCTGCAAGTCCCAAAAGAGTTTGTGGCCTCAAACAGGTACTCTCCCCTGTCTTCCAGCTGAGTGGACTGTATGTTAAGACTGCTGAGGTTGTTCTCATAGTAGAGACAATGTTTTCTGCTTGACTGGAGCTCTTTCCCATCTCTGGTCCATCTTACACTGATCTGAGGAGTTCCAGCTACCCTGCAGTCAAGACTAACCAAATCTCCACAAGTCACTTTGACTACCTCTGGCTTCTCTTGGATCGTAGGTGGTTCTACAAGACCAAGACAAAGAGGTGAGTGCACTTCTTATTGCCATTAGAGCTATAATGTTAGGCAGAAGAATTGAGCATGAAGCAGAGGTACCTTTCACCATCAGGGTGGCAAAGCATTTGTCCTGCCCAGCCTCGTTTACAATCTGGCAGGTGTATTTCCCACTGTGAGTCGCCTCACAGGCAGGAATCCTGAGAGTGGCCTCTTTGTTCTCAAATGTTCTCTCGAACTTTGGATCCTCTGGGATCCAGTTTTCGTCTTTTTGCCATTGCACTGAGAGAGGCAGAGAACCTTCCACAGTGCAGCAAAAGACTGCGACATCTTTCAGAATAGTGGAGGCATTTTCTATCTTCTTAACAAATGTTGGAGGGACTAATACAAAGAAAAGATGTAATTGTAATACCAGAATGTGTACAGTGTATGTATGTCAGTGTGATGTACAATCATCAGTAAAACCAACCTTTCAGAGACAAAGCTGCAAAGCCAGTGCAACTTCCAACCTCATTGGCTACCACGCACTGATAAGTACCAACATCTTCCACTTTACAGTCCTGGATGTTCAAGCTCATGTTTTCACTATCAACTTTAACATACTTCTGACTGGATTTAATTGGCTTTTTATCTTTGAACCATGTGACCTTAAACGGAGCATTTCCTGCCACTTTGCAAGCAAACACAGCTGTGGAACCTTTAACAACTTCAAGAGATGTCAACTCTTCAACAAACGAAGGAGGCTCTGAAATAACAAAGCAAATCAAACTAAAGCCACCTCTGATTTGTATCAGTGATGTAATATTTTACTTGATCTTGACTTTAACTGAAACACTGACAAGATGTAAACATGTAAAGGAAAACCAACCTTTTACTTCTAGCTCAACAGAGCAACTCTCTGTGCCGGCTTCATTGCTGGCTTCACAGAAGTATTTCCCACTGTCATTTTCACTAACATGACAAATCTCTAAGGTGGCTACCGAATTGAAAAATGACATCTGGTGTTTGACACTTTGGTGAATCTCAGCTCCATCTCTGAACCAATGCACAGAGATCTCTGGAGTACCAGCAACCTTGCACTCGAACATCTTACTGTCTCCTACTCTTACTACTGATACGCCTTCAGGTTTTTCAATGAAAAAGGCAGGTTCTGCAAAAAATACATATAGAAGTTACTTAAGTAAGGTAATCATTACAAAGTAAAGAAAATTGATGAAGGTGAGAGACCAATATTAACCTTTTACAAAGAGTGTTGCCTGGCATGAACTGGAGCCCACATCGTTCTGTATTTCACAGACATAGTCACCAGAATCAGAAGCTTTGGCATAGAAGAGCTCCAGTGAACTTGACGTGTTGTCTTTAATCACAGAGCAGTCGGCACTGGATAAAATCTCTTTTTTGTTTGTAAACCATTTGATGGTCAGCGGTGGTGTGCCAGAGAAACGAACATTAAACTTAACCTTTGACCCAGGCAAAACATTCATGGATTCAGGCTTTTCAAGAATGCATGGTGATTCTGTTGGTGGACAAAACCCAACACTTCTCTTATAAAAAAGTTACAACATATACAATGTGATTTTGCCTTAAACTGAAAGAAAGCACTGGTAGTAAGATGAGTTCTAACCTTTAACAAACAAAATCCCAGAGCACTGGACAGATCCTGCCTCATTTGTAGCCATGCAGGTATACCTGTCATTGTCTTTACTATCAAGACGACTGATTTCCAGTAAAGCAACACTTTCAAATAAATTGCATTTGTGTTTCTCATCAGTCTGGATCTCTTTCTCATCTTTGTACCACTGTATCGTCATTGGCTGGGAGCCAGAAACTAGGCACTCCAGATGAGCAAATGATCCTTTGATACCCTCTGTCTCCTTCAGTTCTCTTGTGAAAGATGGTTTAATAATCTGATCTATATATACAAAGTGCAAAAACAATGTTGAATTGGATGTATGAATAAAATAGAAAGTCTCATAAGATATAAAACTTTGGGATAAACTGACCTACGATAGTAACAGCTGCCTCACAAGAACTGCACCCAGCATAATTTGAAACCTCAAAGGTGTATTCACCGCTATCACTTTTTTCTGTTTTAATAATCTTGACCACAGAGCTGGTGTCTGTGCTCTGTATTTTGTATCTCTGGCCTGAGGTCAGCTCCTTTCCCGCCTTCATCCATCTGGACCTGAGCGGTTTGGTGCCTGAGAATCTGCATTCAAGCCTGGCCGGGTCACCCTGGGTTACACTGATGGACTTTGCATGTTCTGAAATACTTGCTGGCTCTGGGATAACAAAATAATCAAAATTGAATTAGCTGCTACCACTTACAGGTGTTAATGTGACAGATGAAACGTCAAGCTTGACATAAAAGCAACAGGAGCTTGACATAAAAGCAACAGTTAAGACAAGTAAGAGTCACAAACATCCCACAAACCTGTTACTATGAGCACAGCACCACATCTGTGAGTCCCGACTTTGTTCTGTGCCTGACAGACATATTTTCCGCCGTGCGATAACTGAGCATTTTTCAAATTCAACACGGCACTTTTGCTTTCATAGGACATCTTAACATGCTCGTCTTCTGTGAGCTCATGATCATCCTTGATCCAGGAGAAAGTCATGGGAAGTGATCCCGACAACATGCACTTCATAGAGATCTCAGAGCCCACCATGCAGGACATATCGTCTAGTCTCTGAACAAATGATGGTGGTTCTAGTGAGAGAAGACCACAAAATCAGACTGCAGGCAGCAGGAAGATTTACACAAACACAGATAATCCACATTGAAAATCTTTATCTCCCTGATCTAACCTTCTACTGGCTAAATTAGAAAAACAAGTGCAGCAGCCTTATCTTCTTACAAACTACAATAATATACAACTATTTAGGACTAAGAAAATGTTCTGGAGAAAATGTCATGGTGCCCGAATTACATTTTTGTTATCACACAAGAATCTGCACATCACTGCCAGCATTTTTCCAAAATGTCTGAAATGTAATTGCTGAAATTTGCATAAAAACTTAATTAATAGGCAATTGGGCAACATGCAGAAAGATAACCTTGGACGGCATTATTTGACACTGTCCTTTGACTAACCTTTCAGTGAAATCTGGCAAGAACAAGATGTCTCCCCAACATCATTTGCAACAGTGCACTGGTATGTCCCAGCATCGCCGGTCTCACAGTTTGAAATCTGAAGAGTGACAGTGTTGTTTTCAACACTGATCTTATGCCTTTTGTCGTTTCTGATCAGCTTATCATTGAGGAAGCAACTTATTTCAAATGGAGAGGAACCCGAAACGGTTCCTTCCAAGATAATGTCGGATCCCTTTACAAGCTCAGCTGATTCAAAAGGCCTCACAAACACTGGAGGCTCTATAAAAAAAGGATAACAAATGTTATATTTAAAGGCAATAGAGGGCTGAAGAGTAAGTCATTTGAAGCCCTTGTAATTTAATTTAATTTAATTTAAGTTCTAGTCTCATGAGATCAGTCTGGTCCACAGAATTCATTTGTCTGTTCAGAGCCTCCACATTACAAACTCTCCACTTTCATTGGTTATCTCCAAAAGTCAATGCACAAATGAAGATGTATTGATTCTCTGCAATATGTCAGGAAGCAAACTTTAGAGCAGCAACCAAAACACAACTTGTTTTAACGTTGTTAAACGTTGTCTTCTCTGTTTTGAACTCCCCTCCTGACAAAAGTTGGCTTGCTTGACCCGCAGATCCGCAAGAAGTGTTTTTGAGATTTGGCAGATATGCATGTCAGGTCATCTGTAAGCATCTGTGACCTATGTTTATTCATAACACCCTTCTCTGTGTTTATTCATCCATTAGCTATACCCACCTATTCTGTAGAGTGTACACCCTGGACAGTTCGCCAGTCAGAGACAGGGCTGAAAGGTTAGGTTAGGTTTTAGGAACTAGTAGGAGTCATGAATAACAAATGAAGTGATCCCTCGCAAAACAGCCAATTGTGTTTGGTGGACAGTACAAGCAAGCCAGGCGGTACCACTACCAGGAATAAAATGCCAGGTCTTTGTGGTGGTTGACAGGAATGTAACCTGCTCCAATTTTCTGTCAATGTAGGGAGCATTGAACATGTTATAGAACAACGTGGACCAGACTTCATTCCAACAGTCTAAAGTTTGTCTAAGAAAAACTGGGTAAACTCTATGATGAAAAATATTAAAAACTGAACCAACCTTTCACTGTTACTGTGCTGCTGCACTGGTCTCTGCCGGCCTCGCTGGATGCCATACAGACATAATCTCCACTATCCTCTAAAGAACATTTCTCTATCTCCAGAGTCGCTATTGAGCTGTCGAAGGACATCTTGTGTCTGCGGTCTAAAGCGATTTCTGAGCCATTTTTAAACCATCTGATGGTAATAACAGGGGTGCCCTGCACTTTGCAGGACAACTTGAGAGGTTTTCCAGTTTTCAGCAGCTGTGAAGGCTCAAGCTTCATTGTAAATGTTGGGGCTTCTGTAAATTAACAGTATCAATAACAGTAAAAACAAGAGGTTAAGTAAAGAAAACAGTTCAGTGTATCATTTTTAAAAAAGAAAAGAATGAAACAGCACCTTTTACAAAGAGGACTGCAGTGCAATCCACCTTCCCAGCATCATTGGATACTTGGCATGTATATTTAGCAGAATCACTGGGTTTCACAGACTGAAGCTCCAGGGAGCTTGAAGAGGCATCTTTCTTTATGAAACACTTTCCCCCAGTGAAAATCTCTTTCTCCTCTCTGAACCATTTAACAACCAGAGGAGCAGATCCTACAAAGGCTGATTTTATGACAACATTTGATCCTGGTGAAGCGTCCTGGGATTCAGGTTTCACCGTGAAGACAGGAGGTTCTGGAGTTATTTGGGAAGAAAAAGAGCATACATGTTCAAAGCCTATCAATATCTTCTGATCATTCGTAATGTCTGCCAAATTCCTGTTTAATCTCAGGTTTAAGGCAAAGTAATTCAACTCCTCTGACCTTTGACCGATAAAGTACCACTGGTCTCTTTTTCCCCAGCATCATTAGATGCCCGGCATGTATAAACTCCACCATCGCTTTGCTCCACACTGGTTATCGTCACAGAGGCTGTACTCTCACTGAAATCAAGCTTATATTTGTCATCACTCCGGATTTCTTTATCGTTTTTGTACCAAGAAACAGCCATTGGCTGAGATCCAGCAACTCTGCATTCCAAGGTAACATTACTATCAATACTCCCATCCACTTTCTTTAGAGTTTTGGTGAAGGATGGTGGAACTGTGCGATCTGTGTAAGGAAATATATCAAACATATAACTGTCATCAAGGGCCTAATCTCTAAATTGTTATTAATGATGTATTCTTGGCTAAAACTAACCTATAACAGTGACTGAGCAGGTGCACTGGTCTTTTCCGACTTTATTGGACACCTCCATCTTGTACTCTGAAGTGTCTCCTTTATCAGCTGTGAGAATCTTTAAGATGGCAGTGTTCTCCTTCACTATGATTTTATATTTACGCCCACTGATCATCTCCTTGTCGTCTTTAAACCATTTCACTTTTAGGTCTGGGCTTCCAGAAATCGTGCACTCCAATGTGGCCGATTCCCCTGCAGTCACACTGATGGACGCTGCTTTCTCTAAGATCCTAGCAGGTTCTATAATACAACATGAGTTTTAGACTTTATAAACATCTACATCTGAACATAGAAAGTATTTCTAATAAATAGAAATGTGATCTAACCTTGAATTGTTAAGACAGCTTCACATTTCTGCTGTCCTGCCTCATTTTCAGCAAGACAAGTATACTTGCCACCATGCTTTATCTCAACAGATGAGAAGGAAATGCTAGCGATGTTGTTCTCAAATGTCATTTTGACATTTGGGTTGTCATCTCTTAGCAGCTCAGAGTCTTTCATCCATTTGATTATGATGGGAGCTGAGCCTTTTACGGTTCCCTGTAGCTTCACTGTATTTCCCAACACTGCTGTAGAACTCTCAGTCCTCTTTGAGAACATAGGTGGCTCTGAAATAACAGGATTAGTAATAATAATATAAACAACAGCCAAGAGGACTATAACAATTATAATACAAGTTTTTAAGTATGTCCTATAATTTTGACATCACTAACCTCTCTGTTTAGTCACTGACTTTGAGGTTACAGACCCAACCTCATTTGATACGACACATTCATATTCACCAGCGTCAGCGCTCTCAAATGAGTGGATCTCCAGAGAGGTCAGGGATCCCAGTGACACTATTCTGTACTTCTTATCTGCGGACAGGCGTTTCTTACTCTTTTTCCAGGCCACCTCGAATGGTGCAGAGCCTGCAATCTCACACTCCAATACAGCTACAGATCCTCTGACTGCCTCAACGGAGAGTAACTCCTTTCTGAAAGATGGCGGTTCTAAAGGGGAACATATAGTTCGGTTAGACAAGTTCTTATTCTGACTGAAAATTTGGTTCTGTAATAAAATTGCATAAGTCTACACACCTTTCACTGTTACTTTAGTGCTGCAGCTTTCACACCCAGACTCATTGAGAACCTCACAGGTGTAGTTTCCACTGTCACTCAACATGACATCCTGTATCTCAAGAGTGGTGACACCATCCTTCAGAGTGATATCATATCTGCCACCAGCAGACAGCTCACTGTTATTAAAGAACCAGGTGGTGTGAAGTTCAGGGGATCCTTTGACGGTGCACTGCAGCCGTGCAGTGCTGCCTTGCTTCCAAACTGTGGTGGCTTCCAGCCTCTTTCCAAAGACTGGTGGCTCTGGAGAGGTGTGCGGTTAAAAAGAGCCAATATGAAGTCAAAGAAGTCATTTAAAAATCACAACCCAGCATTGAAAGAAAAGATATTTAAGACTTGAAAAAAGGGCAGCTGGAGCTGCACTTATAACATGAACCACACCACAGAATAAAATGATGTTAATTGATGTACTGCAGATTTGCAACAGCTTCAAATGCTGCAGTAGCCATGCAAGTTAACTAGACAGTTCTTACCTTGTACCTTCACCGAACTGGAGCAAGTTGCACTCCCAGCTTCATTTGTCACGGTACACACATAATTTCCACAATCTTTCAGTGTGGTCTTTAGGATATCAAGAGTAACTGTCTTATCCTCAAAAGACAATTTACAGTCTGGAGACTGATGGACCTTTCTACCATCTCTGGTCCAGGTGACAGTTACTCCAGTGTCCTCATCCACCTGACACTCAAGGTGCAGAGGTGCACCGACCACAGCAGCAACCGGACCCAGGGGCTTTACAAAGTTGGGCTTATCAATAACAAGCAGCTCCATGCTGCACTCAGCTGTCCCAACATTATTAGACACCTTGCACACATAAAGCCCCCTGTCAGCTGGCTCAAGTTTGGTAATCTCAAGAGTGTGCTTATTCTTTTCACAAGAGGTTTGGTAGTGTGTAGGCACTTTGGGTAAGGCCTGGTTGTCTTTGAGCCAGACAACATTCAGTGGAGCAGATCCTGTTATTACACACTGTATCATTGCCCTCTTTCCAACATACATAGTCTGAGGGTCAGGTTTAGTTATAAAGGCAGGAGGGAATTGCTCTATAAGAATTAAGAAGAAGAGAAACACATTAGCGGTAATATGTTATATCCTGTTAATTTACCTTAACCAAAACCTGCCAATTAGACAAAAAGAAACCAGCAAAGAGAAGCAAAAGATGATACCTTAAAGGAAAAAGAAATCAACGACAGTTCTAGATTCAACTTTCATTCAACACCAATAACAGTTCCAAACTCAACCAGTGAAGAACAAGGAAACATGCATCGCTCTTACCTGTCACGCTGAGAGAGGCAGAGCATTCGTCACTGCCGTGCTGATTGGACGCCTTGCAGGTGTATTCACCACTATCGTCCTTGGTTGGGCTCAGAAGCTCCAGACTGGACATGCTGAAGCGACTGATAATCCTGTACTTATCACCCTCTTTGATGGGGTGTCCATCTTTGAACCACTTGAAGCTCACGTTCGGAGCATCCTCGGTTTCACATTCAAACTTGGCACTGCTGCCAATGTTGATCTCCACAGGGACGATTCTGTGCCTGAACACAGGTTTCACTACATTTTTGGAGAGAAAGAAAGATAAAAAGACAAAGTAAATAAACAGAAGTAGTTGAAATGGAAGCAAAATTGAATGTTTCTACTGGAGGTGGTGATATTGTGAACCTTGGATGAAAAGTGACACACAGTTATCCTGTTGTGACTGTGGAGAAGAAAAATGATATTAGCTTTGGGTTGATGTGACTGTGGAGGAGGAAAATGGTATTAAATAATACTAATAAAGATGTGATGAGAGGGAGTCTGCAGTAAGAAAAGGAGAGAAAGCATGCAAAGAAGAATGGACCAGGAATGAGGACTGATGTTTAAAGATATGGAGGTGATTCCTTGGACGGACAGAGTAATGGATATGGGGGTGTTATACATGTGGAGGAATGGATGAACTTGAAGGAAAAGTGAGGATGTCACTGCTGTCTGGTATAAACCTCAAACGTCCAAATTTAGTTTTTGCTTGGAAAATACCCAAAGAAACCTTAAGAGACCTTGTGTTTTCAGTTTAGTCTTTAAGAGAATTTCATGGGCATTCAACTAATACCGTTCCAAGTTTATATACAGTTTGAGTTATGGTTGAGGTTTGCAGACAACAGAATTGGGAATTCACCAATGTGTGAAGTTAGTTGATGATGATAAAGAATTGGCCATCATCAAACCTCTTGAGACCACAGTGAGTCTTGAAGATGTTGTAGTCTTGCCGGCTTCATTCTCAGCCTCACAGACATACTCTCCCTGATGCTTCTCCTTGACAACTTTGTTGATAACTAGTGTGTATGTGTTGTGGTCTTTAGAACACTTGAACTCTTTGCCAGATTTCACCAACTGGCCATTGAAAAACCAGTTAACTTTGGTGACATACTTTATGGTGGCAGTAAAAATGGCCTTGCCATTTTCCTCAGTGCAAACGGCTTCCAGAGAATCAATGACAACAGGGTAATCTACCAGACTGTCAGAGGACTCACTAATCATAATTGCCTCTGAAAGATACTCCTCTCTGGTTTCTCTGTGGACAAAAATATCCAAACATTGTTCAATGGGAACCTGATCCACAGGCACTGTCATGGTCAATTCAGAAGCGGTGGCCTCTGACCTGACTGTCCCGCTCACCTGCGTAGACTCATGGACCTCAGACCGACTCTTAACTGTTGCGCTTTGGAAGGAAGCCCTGGCTTCAGTTTTCACAGCTGCAGAGTGAGATATAGCAGGAGGAAACCCAACTGCACTCTCTGCCACTATCGTGGTGTCCACCACAGATGACAACACCTCTTTGGAGGGTGCTGAGCTGACCAGTGCTTTCTGAGGCTTGTCAATCTGCATGGTACCTGGTTGTTCTGATGTAAGACTTTCCTGCTCTTGGAAAACCATAGCATGCAGAGCTACCTGAAGTTCAGACCTGAGGTCAGCTGTCTGAGGGTATTCACCTTCAAAAGACAGTGTGATCTCCATGGGGGCACCTGGTGTTGTGATCAGGTATGTATATGTGGCCCGTTTGGGCTCTCTTTGAACTTTCACTTCCTGTACCTCAACTGCCTCTAACCTTCCGATGACATTGGCTAGTAACACTGGCTGGTCACTGGCCACAGCAGACTGAAGAGAGTCTCTGAGCTGACGTCGTATATTCAAGCTCGATGGTTTGGGAATCTGAAGGACAAAGTTGAGTTCTTTAGGTAGAGTCTGAGTGTCCTGAGACTCATGAACAAATAGAACTCCTTTAGGCTGTGTCATGACACTAACAGTCGAGCCCTCAGATTTATGTATCTCATTTGACTGCTCTCCCATAATGACCTGCTTTTCTTCTAGCAACATCGACTGTCGCACTGACTGGCCCTCCTGGATCTGGACTGCAAAGTCTTGCTCAGTGGCTTCTAAGACAGTACAGCTTTCAGTGGCAACTGCATTCTCCTCTATAAAAACAGTTTTTTTGGGAATCTTAGGCTCAGTTTTAATCTCAGGCTTCAATTTCTCATCAGTTTTAATGCTAATAGTGTGACCCTCCTCCAGAGTCTGAGTGTCTGTGATGTTCAAAGAATGCATGATATTCCAGTAATCCTCTTTCTGGACTAGCGCTCGCTGGTGCTTGACATCGGTCATGAAAGGCATCTCCTTCGGCAGCTGCATGGGCTGGGAGGAGACTGTGAGGATACTTGAAGGCCTGGGCTCAGTTCGACGTTGTGACTGAACCCTGGTCACCGACATATCAAGATCTTTGTGATAATCTGCTGTGATCTCCCTTCTCTCTTCTGAAGTAGCTGCATGACTTCTAGCCTTTTCTTGTTTCTGCATTGCCATCTGCTGGTCAGGTTTAGTGATGGTAAGTATTCCTTCCTTTGGTAAAACTGATAAAGAATGAATTGACTGAAGGTATTTTGTTTGCGGTAACTCTTTCTTCGGCTGAACGGATGTGGCATCAGTCTTTGCTGAAAACTCTGAAGTTGCCTCGCAAACCGCAGTTCTTTGCTCTTCTTCAGTCACCAAATGCAACAAAGTTGGACTCTTCCTCACTTCTACCTGCTCTGTAGAGGGCTTTTCGATGCTGAACCTACCTTCAAACTGTAAAACATCCTGATCACGCATAACCTGCAGATTCAGAGGCCTTTCTCCCTCTCGCTGAAGCTGCAGACACACAGAAGATGCTAAACCTGGTACTTGTCCTGCCTGTTCATCTTGGAGTTCGTATTTCTCTTCAGCACTTACAGCTGACTTATAGACCATGTCTTTGCGTGGGGTGATACTCTCTTGCTCTGGTCTGTGTATTTCAAATGTCTGTTCCTTGGATAAAGCCACTCTAGTTTCGGTCACTGGTGCTACCACTGGTTTAGATTGCTCTTTCTCAATATAGGGTTTAGTGGCTGCATCTAAAGCTGGCAGAGGCTCAGAGTGTCTTTCTGTGACTTGCAGTTGCCCTGTAGACTGAGCCGAGTATAAAATCTTAACCCCCTCTGTGACTCTGAAACTCCTCTCTTCACCTGGCCTGTGGGTGATGGCTGAAGTTTCATCAAGGATGGACAGAGTGGACTCTACTTGGTGACCCCTAACAAGCTGCCTGGGTTCGTTCAAGGTCTTCACGTGCTCTGGAGCCCGGTCCGTCAAGGCCTCAGCTCTCACTGTGGTGAGTGGGAGGACCTCTTCAGATGTGGCCGACATGAGTTTCGATGGCTGCTCTTTGCCTAACTTGAGTTCTACAATCTCAGGACTGAGAATCCGTTTGGAGTGCTGCTCAGTGATCTTTTGTCTCTCCTGGACTGAAGATAAGAAAGTCGCCATGTGAAGCTGTTTCACAGGAAAAGCTGAGACCTGAGGTGGATGAGTTGGAGCCAAAGAAACCCTCTCTTGTATTTCATGAGACTGCAGCACTGCCGCCTGGTGGCTAAGCTGCTCTCGATGAACGGTGGCAGCAGAGATATCGAGCTCTCTGAGGGTTCCTACCTCCTCGCTGGGAATTATCTGCCGGTCTTCAGTGCTAATAGTATAAATCATCTGATCAGCCAGAGTTCTTTCCTGGTATAATCTGGATTCTGTGGTTTGTTCGGTCATGGATATTTTCAAATCTTTTGTTTTCTTAACTAACGTGTGCTCTTCCTGGACTTTCTCCCTGAACACCAGCAGCTCAGCGGTACAAGAGGCTTCCCCATATTGGTTAGAGGCCTTACAGGTGTAGACCCCGCTGTGCTCTTTTTTGACACTCTTTATATTGATAAAGCCTGATCCATCTGGGTTGTTCACAATGATACAGAACCCACTTGGCTGAATGTGGAAGCTACCTTTGAGCCACTGAATCTCAGGGAGAGGATCTCCGGTCACAATGTACCTGAAGAAAGCCTGGCCTCCCTCAGACAGCTGAAGAGACTCTATAATTTTAGTGAATTCTGGGGGTTTGCCAGTTGGTACAAACATTCTCCTGTCAGCTTTTTCCTCCCTTTCTGGCTCCTTCATCTGAACATGTAAATAAGAAGTGCAAGTTGACTGGCCAAATCTATTGCTGACTGTACAGGAGTACTCTCCTTCAAACTCCCTTTGAACTTTGGTAATGACCAAGGTATACTCATCTCGCTCGTGAAGGAACGTATACATGGACGAACTCGTTATAGTCTGTCCGTTATGGAGCCACTGAACAGTGGGCTTAGGGAAACCGGACACTTTGACGGTAAAAGTAACAGTTTCTCCAACAGTCACAGCTGCTGGAGAAAGTTCACTGAGGAAAACTGGTTTCTCTTTTTTCTTCTCCAAAGTGCTGGAGTAGCGTTTGGGCTCTGGCTTGAGTTCAAGTGTTCTGGCTTCATCTGGTAACTTTAGTCCAGTGTAGTATGATTCCTGGGTTTCCTCTTCTGCTGTGATGGTTGAGCTAGAGAAGGCTGAGTGGAATAATAACAGTTTAAAGTAAAGTGAGACACACACTCCAACCACAATACAATCAGCTGCACTGAAAACAGAATAACTTAAGCATCCACAGTTGAGTTATATTTGACTGCAAGGTAAGTCAAAGGACCATATAATTTTGCACCTTTTAGCCAAATTCTATTGTTTTTTAAATTAACATGGATTTCCTACCAGCGCAACCTGAGGACAGAAATACATTGTTTGTTAAGATATAAGGAACCGCATTCAAAAAATTCTACATCATGAAAAAGACATCCCTGCTGACATGAAACAATATTTACCTTTCACTTCTTCTTGGACTTGAGTCATAGGTTCCTTCTCCACTGCAGTTACTGTAAAGACACAAATGTTTACAAATTAAAAACACTCCCAAAACTGCACATTTGGTCTCATATGGTGCAAGACTGTTAGAATCAGTGACAGGTCGTGCATCCATATTATCCATTTGATTTGTTTTTGTTTTTTGTTTTTACTGACATTCTTGCATGCTTCCTTTTGGTCTTTAGTGTACAGCACCTCTGGCTTTTCGGAAATTGCTCAGTGATATGAGTGTCCCTCTCTATTTGTCTCTTTTGATGTTGTAGTCAGTAAAGCAGGACACAAAGGTCAGCGACCTCTCCTAAACACAGTGGTTAAAACCTTGTTGAAGAAGTGGTGTTTCTGTGTCAAGAAGTGTGCCTCTGCTGGCTGTGTAGGTGGAAAGCAGTGTGGATGAGTGTTGGGCCAAACAAAGCCCGAGCGAGCAGAAGGACCAAAAGCATGCAGATGCCAACCTTTCATCACTGTGCTGCACTCAGCATCCCCAGCTGAGTTGACATTTTTGCAAGTGTAAGAGCCCCCTTGTCTGGATCCCACATTGTTAACATTTACACAGCACAGGGGGCCGTCTTGTTTCAGAGAGTAAGACACAGAATCCTCAACATTCAACCGGTTGTAAAGCCAAATGACAAATGGAGTGGGAACCCCCTTCATAACGCAATACATGGAGCTGCTATCTCTGTTTCTGATCAGCAGCTCAGGGGGGAGTTTGATCAGGAACTCGGGGCAGCTGGAGAGGCGTTGACCTTGCTTGTCATGAGGCACAACATCAGGGAAATACAGGTGGCTGATGAGGCTGTAAGGTCTCTGGGAAGATGGAGGCGACGGTCCCGGCTTCTCCACCGCCTCCTGCTTGTCTTGGTCAGGGGGATCACTAAGGGTCTCCCTGTCTGCCTGAGACACTTTACGCACAGAATCGGTAGGGATGGGGGTTTCTGCTTTGAGATTTGCTTCTTTGGCTGGGTGAGAATAAAGTTAGGGAGAGTAATTAGGGGTCAGAGTGTATAAGGCTATGACTCTAAACACTAAAGGGGTTAGTAGGATGGATGGATGAGGTTAGCGAGGCAATGCTGGCAACAGCAGGAAAAGAATAAACTAGATTACAAAGCTTGTTATTCTATTACATTCTAATAGGTTACAGGCTAAGAGGAAATATTAAATAATGAGAAGAGGGGACGAAGCAGGGTGAGCAGGGGGAGCAGGTGGAGCGGTACGATGGACCAGATAGAGAGACAGACTAATAAAAAAAGAAAGATTAACCACCTTCAACAGTGAGCTGGGCGGAGGAGCTGTTCTGGCCGCGTTGGTTTGTGGCGGTGCAGCAGTACACACCCTGGTCCGCCATGCCAACACCCTGGATGACCAGGGACAACAGCCCCCCAATCTGAGAGCTCCTCACCCGCTCTGTGTTCGCCAGACTCTGGCCGTTATGATCCCAAACCACCCCAGTGAAGGGCTGCCCATCAAACGAGCAGCTGAACTCAGCCATCTCACCACTTTTCACCCGGACGTCGCTCATTTCCATCAGCAGTTTGGGGCTGGCTGAGAGTTTGGTATCAAAGCTGCTCTCAGAGCTCATCTTCACTGAGCTTACACTCTCCATCTCAATCTCAACTGTCCTCCAAGTCACAGAGGAACTCTCAGAGACCGTCTCAGTAAATTCAACACTGTGAGATGTTTGTCCTACTGACAGAGAGCTGAAACTCTCTGTCTGAGCCTCCAGTCTCTGACTTAGCTTAGTCTCAGCCCCAGTACTCGACACAATAGCTAAGGCTTTTTGATCTGGGCAATAAGAAAGAGTAGAAGAAATAGGTCAACACATCATTCTGGTGACTTCTTCAGGTTACTTGTGTCACAGCTTGTTGCCAAAAGTGCAGCTGGAGTGGAGCGTTGAGGATCAGTCATGATCAGTGAGGGAGTGGACAGTGGATGGTTTCCGCTGTCAATCATGCAAGCTTGACTGGAGCCAAAATTTTAAATAAAAAACAGCTATAGATTATGTCCGTGCTCGAGCATGAGGAACCTAGATGGCTATATTTCCAAAGTTCAGTTCTGTTTTGACCATGCTGCATTCCTCTGAAATACAGATTCATGTCTCAGAATAAAGATGTCCCTACTGTTAAGAGTTATTCATGTAGGAAGAGAAGACAGTCATGCATCATGTGAGAGAAACCTGTAGGATCAACTGTGTTTACAAAGAGGATGTCATAAAACAGAAACAATCCAGTAGCTGATTCAAAATATATTTGTCCTGCATGCTCACAGAAACAATTAACTACAGTTTAACTGTAACATCACCATAAAAATAAAAATATGAACAAGTTTCTGAAGGCTGAGGTGGCAAATTGTTACTAAACCAGGGGCTGGTTGCACAAACATCTTGTTGACAGATAGAGACAGGAGAGTCTCAGTCTTGAATTCATTTTTACAGACAGTAGCACACAAATACAGACAAACTAATTAAAGCCTAAAAAGTCAACCATTCCTCTGGCTATGACTCTATTTGACCATAGACTGTATAAAAGAAGTGGAAGTAGTCTCTGGGTCTGAAAAGTGAAGCCCCTTGTTGGCCATTCCTTCTAATGGCCAACAGGGGGTGACTCTACTGGTTGCATAAAGAAGTCTGATCATTGTTCAGTGTTCGGTTGTACTTAAAGACACTCTAAGGAGTTGTCTGTTCATTTTTTCCAGTAAGTACCTTTTGTTTTAAGCCTGTTTTTCGCTAGCCAAAATTAGCATACCAAGTAATATCACAGTTAATGCGAATTATGTAATGACTGTGGTTTGGGGACTGGGGAAGTAAATAGTTCTGAACTGATAAAATACATTTTGACATAAAGGTTGCTCTAAAAATGATATTAGCTTGCTAGCTAATGTTGGCATAACTTGCCCTAATTGTTGTCATGATATGCCGCTCATACTTGGCAGTTCCAAAAGGATCTTAGAAAGGTTCTGGTGATTATTCTGGCTGAAAATAACTACATTTTCAGAGGATTTTCTCACTCTTTTCACCTCTGAAGTACCTAGCAGTTTCTCCCTGCTTCCAGTCTTTGTTAAGCTAGTTTAAACACCTATATCTGTATTAGATGCACATAGATTAAAATGATATCCATCTTCTCAGGTGACTGGATTTTCCAACATGTTGCAGTGCACTTGGTTGCTTGTTAGCTAGTAAGCTAAGATGTCAGCTAGCTCACGTCAACCTTCTTGTTAACCAAGGAAATTATAGTTCACTTAAATTTGTTGTTTGGTTGGTTGTTTTAGGAATTAAATAATTTTCAATAGGTAGAATAAACATTTTACATTATGGGTGCTCTAAAATTTACATTAGCTTGATAGCTGAAATAAGCATTATATGCCCCACTGTTGAAAATGGCATGGCTACCATGCTATCATAGGGTTTTTTTGTGATTACTTTGGCTGAAAATGTGTAAATTTGCAGTGGATTTTCTAGTTTTATTTAGTTTTGAAAGAGCTTAAAGTTTCCCTCTGTTTCCAGTCTTTGTTCTAAGCTAGGCTAGGCACAGATGGAACCGATATCCATCTTCTCATATGAATCTGATGAAGACAGAGAACAAGAGGGTATCACAAAATGCCGGCATCTAAAATCTTTGTGCAACCACCAGCAGTTGATCTCTGGCTCTGGCATACTGAACACACGTGCCTGAAACCTCGCCACTCCCCCATGCAGACTTCTATAAAAAATAAAATCAATATCAGTTGTTTTTTTGTGCCAATAGATGCTTCATCTTATATTTGATAAGTGAGTGAGTGTGAAGCATGCCCCTGAAGTTTTGATGCAACATCCTCTTCTAGCTTTAGCCCTGAAGGGAAGGAGGAGACTCTTCAACACCTAAAAGCACATCTGTCTGGACGGTATGTGCTGTACTTACACATAAGGATGCTCTGATTGATAAAGAACTCATTGATCAAGATTGAGCCCATAATCATTGTAATCAAATCAGGGAGTGGTATTATACTTTGCTGATTAGTTCCCAATAACTAGGGCCTCCGTTAGCTAACCAGCTAACAGTGCTAACAGAGAATTTCAGATTTTGTTTCTAAATGAAAAAAGACAAAAGATTTTTTGGATGTTTCTGAGTTTCTTAGATTTTGAGCTGAAAATCAGAGCAACCCTAGTTAAAAACATGCTAGCAGAGCAGGTCTTAGTTTGACTACTGAAGCACATGCAATGCGTACTGGTCTAACAGTGACAGTTTTATCTGAATGTCATTGGCACGTTAACGTTAATCTGAATACTCACCGTCAATGTTCAAAGTCGCAGCACATGTGACCATTCCTGCCGAGTTTGTGGCAACACATGAGTACTCTCCTTCGTGGTCGAGGAGAACTCTGGAAATCTCCAACTGGCAGGTTTCACCATAATGAGACATACTGAAGATGTCTGACTGTCTGATCTCTCTGTCATTACAGAACCAAGAAATCTGCAGATCTGGAGACACAGTGTTCATTCACAGTCAGGATCATCTGAACCACATGTGTTTTATTATAATCACTTCAAATAATACAACTAATAATTGATCACCTATTAGAGAATTTCTGGTAAACGAGTATCGCAAGTACTGGACAGTAAAATGTGACAGTATTTATTTTTAAACCAACAAACAGATGAAGGTGAGCAGTGGTCACTACCTTCCCCAGAGACGGTGCACTGGAACTGGGCAGGGTGTCCCTCTGTGACCAGGACATCCCGTATGGGAGCGATGAGGACCGGAGCAGAGACCCGAGCCACAGTTTCAACCACCTCAGGAACTGGAAGACAGACAAGACAAAATTTGCAGTAACAACAAAATGGAGCAGAGAACCAAACCACAGCGTTGCTGCACTCTGTTAATCTGTGGACTCTACAAGCCACCACCGCACTTACTGCCAAAGCTAGCTGGGGAGATTGTCTCGGCTAGTCTTAGCTAAAGCTAAATTTGATCACTTTTTTCCCCAGCTGTATCCCTAATATGCAATTTTAAAAAATGTCAATTTTGATGAACCGATATTTTGGTAATTCAGTTTGTTATCACGTAACTACATGAGGCAGTAACTTAATTGATTCATAATGGGGAAACCCAGCTACACTTCTGCTTAAGCTAACGTTTATGTAGCTTCTATGGCAATAATTGTTTGGGTAAAATAATCTGCCTAAAAACCTGCTGGCTAGCATGAAAACTTGTTTCTGTAGTTACTGTTCTCTGCCTTTGTAGGGCAGAATAGATTTGTTAAGTGATGAATCAAACAAATTGTTAGTTGAAGTAAAGCCTCTACACCTTTGAGTATTTGTAGCACTGCAACATTGGAAAAACAGGCAAACAGATACTGACTGTCTAAATTGACTAAAATTTAAGCTTCACAACCCTAATGCAAGCCTAGAAGGAAAAAACAAAACAGATTCCAACATCTCGATACCTTGCCGTGAGAAATTTCTAAACGTACCTTCCACCGTGAGAGGGGCGGAGCTTGTCACCTCTCCGTAGTCGTTCTTGGCCTCGCAGCTGTAGACGGTGGCATCCTCAGGGAAGACTTCGAGCAGCAGCAGTGTGTGCTCGTCTCCATCGTGGAGGAACTTGCACTTGTAGCTGGTGGACAGTTCCTGGGAGTCTTTATACCAGAACACCTGAGGCTGAGGGATGCCGCTCACCTGCACTGAGAAGCGAACTGATCTACCAGACGTCGCTGTCTGGGGCTGCATGTGGCGGATGATCTGAGGAGGCTCAGGCACTGAGGACAGAGAACAGAAAAGTACAATTTTAAGTTTTTCCCAGACGAGAATATATGACAGCAAAAATGTAAAAGTACCATCAAAAGTCTTGTTAGCAACGGCTGCTTTGCTAACAGAAGACAGTTTATCTTTTTGCAGTGCTTTCATGTCTAGGCTCATTTGTCAATTCAGTCCTCCATACATTACTAACCCCCTTTTTTTTAGTAGATGTAAATACAACATTGTGAAGGTATCAGGTCTGTATTAATAAAACTAAAAGTATTTTTTTACTGCATTAATAATACAGTATACATGTATGATAATGTTCTTACTGCTTACTTTGCATGTAACAAGAGATCTTAAAAGTTTGTGAATTGACCTCAGTGGTATTCATTTTCAGAAAACGTCATAAATTAGGACAGATAAATACATAAGGCAAGAAAAAAAGTAGACTGACTGTATGATCTAGAGAAGTGAAAGCAGACTGATGTCAGATTTGTTCATGAGACGTCGGGTCTCTTACGTCTGACATGAAGGTTCATGGTGCTCCTGTTTTTGCCAGCAATGAAGGTGTACTCCCCGGCGTCACTCCTGTAGGTCTCAGAGATGGTGAGACGGTGCAGCTTCCTGATGGTGGCGTAGTTGAACCTCTCCTCCACCGAGAACTGAATCTCCACTCCGTTCCTCAGCCAGCGACCCTCCACGTCGTCCTCGTTCACCTCGAACTCGAAGGTCGCTCTTTGTTTCTCAACCACCTGCACAAACAGATGAATGGTTGGGTCGACTACTGGGAATTGAGATTCCAGTATTTCCCAGGAGTTCTCGGCAAAATCTGCTCCTGTTTAGCAAAATACCTGCAGCAACCTGACGGAACATTTTATTTTCAGCTGATCAAAAGATTGGCACTGTGGTTTTTTAGTCTCCTCAAAGATAGTGAACTTTTAAAAGAAATGGTTGATCTACAACCATATAAACTAATGAACATAAGGAAAAAAAGTTGAACGAACATAATAGCCATGGTTAATTCTTGGAAAATTTTCAAACCTATAATTGATGCAAAGTTAAATGATAAAGGCAAAACAACGCAAACTGTACACAGATAACTGTATGAACTCACAGTGATGTCCCTGCTAGCGGGCTCTGAGATTTTGACGTCCCGTCCCTCGACTCCCAGGTGGCCCTTGGACATGCTTGACCCGGCCACTGCGGTGTATTCTCCGGCATCAGTCAGGCGGACTGACGGCACTACCAGACGGTGCACGAATTTATCTGAGGTCATTTTATATCTGCAGGAAACACAGACGGTAACGTTGAAACTTGAACAAGAGATTTTCTTAATTTATTTGTTTTCGTGATGTTGGTATAATTAGTAAAAGAGTTTTAACAGCTGAACATGTGCTACTGTACCTGTCGGACATCTCCAGCTCCTGACCGTCCTTCATCCACATCACCTGGATGTTTGGTTCAGAAACTTCACATTCAAAAGTTGCTCTTTTCTTCTCCGTGATCTTCAGGTCCTTCAGATGTTTGGTGAATTCAACCACGCGGGCTACGGTGGAAGAAAAAACAGGGAAATTAATAAACTTAAACCTGCACATATCAATATGTTTGATCTTAACATTGAATCAAATGACTCAAAAGAGGTTGCTCATAGTGCTGATATCACAAAGAATTAACACCCAACCCAACTAGCCTCTTTTAACTAGTTTTCGACACGTTTACTGTATGGATCAGCCTCATTGCTCTCATCAACCCAGTTTCCAGCAAAGGAAAAGAAAAACACAAATGTATGAATGTAAAAACATAATGACATTCCATTCAGGGCAGGTCCTTTAGAAGGTTCTAGTGGTCCTTGAGGAGGTTTTAGTTCTCACTGAGGAGATTCTAGTGGTCACTGAGGAGATTCTAGTGGTTACTGAGAAGATTCAGAGTTGCAGTCCTACACGCTTCTCTGCGCTTCCATTAGAGCAGTTACCCACCCTAAACTCCACAGAGAGGTTGTCTGCCCCCAGACCACTTAAATTATTTAAATCAAAAGTAAACAGAAGAAGAGTTACACATAAAAACCTAATAAAAAGTAAAACCACCACTGCAACAGTACAACAAAATAGGAGAATTAAATGTGGACTCTTAAACATCAGATCTCTCATCTAAAGCTGTTCTAGTAAACGATCTAATATCAGATCATAATATTGATTTATTTTGTCTCACTGAAACCTGGCTGTGTCAAGGTGAATATGTTAGCCTAAATGAATCCACTCCCCCCAGTCACATTAATACTCACATTCCTCGAGGCACAGGCCGAGGAGGTGGAGTTGCAGCCATCTTCGACTCAAGCCTATTAATCAAACCTAAACCTAAATTAAATTATACCTCGTTCGAAAGCCTTGTTCTTAGCCTTTCACACCCAACCTGGAAAACACTACAGCCAATTCTATTTGTTATAGTGTACCGAGCTCCTGGACCGTATTCTGAATTTTTATCTGAATTCTCAGAGTTCTTATCAGGTTTAGTCCTTAAAACAGATAAATTAATTATTGTAGGTGATTTTAATATTCATGTGGATGTAGAAAATGATAGCCTTAGTGCTGCGTTTATCTCATTACTAGATTCGATTGGCTTCTGTCAAGAGTGTACATGAACCCACTCACTGTTTTAACCACACCCTCGACCTTGTTCTTGTTTATGGGATTGAAATTGAACATCTAATAGTCTTTCCACAGAATTCTTTTTTATCAGACCATTTTCTATTAACTTTTGAATTCCTATTACTGGACTACACGCCATTAGGCAAACATTCCTACACTAGATGTCTATCTGATAGTGCTGTAGCTAAATTTAAGGAAGTGATTCCATCGGCATTGAATTCAGTTCCATGTCTCAATGTAACAGATGACTCCTATGCTAACTTTAGTCCCTCCCAAATTGATCATCTTGTTGATAGTGCTGCAGGCTCACTACGAATAACACTCGACTCTATCGCCCCTCTAAAAAAGAAGATAATAAAACAGAGGAGGTTAGCTCCATGGTATAACCCGCAAATTAAAACAAACATCGCGAAAACTTGAAAGGAATTGGCGTTCCACCAATCTGGAAGAATCACGTTTAGCCTGGCAAGATAGTCTTAAAATTTATAGGAAGGCCCTCCGTAATGCCAGAGCAGCTTACTACTCATCATTAATAGAGGAAAATAAGAACAACCCCAGGTTTCTGTTCAGCACTGTAGCCAGGCTGACAGAGAGTCACAGCTCTGTTGAGCCATGTATTCCTATAGACCTCAGTAGTAATGACTTCATGAGCTTCTTTAAAGATAAAATTCTAACTATTAGAGAAAAAATTCAGCACCTCCTGCCCTCAGTTGGTACTGACTTATCTTCAAACACAGGAACCTTAGAAACAACTGTAAAACCTGTACATTTAGACTGCTTTTCTCCCATCAACCGTAATCAACTAACTTCCATGATTTCCTCATCTAAGCCATCAACGTGTCTTTTAGACCCCGTCCCAACTAGGCTACTTAAAGAAATTTTACCTTTAGTTAGCACTTATTTACTAGATATGATCAATCTGTCCTTATTAAAAGGCTATGTGCCACAGTCCTTTAAAGTAGCTGTAATTAAGCCTCTTCTTAAAAGCCCACTCTTGATCCAGGGATTTTGTCAAATTATAGACCTATATCTAACCCTCCTTTTCTCTCTCAGGTCCTTGAGAAAGCAGTCGCCAATCAGTTGTGTGGCTTTCTACACAACAACAAGCTGTTTGAGGATTTTCAGTCAGGATTTAGAGTGCATCATAGCACAGAGACAGCACTGGTGAAAGTTACAAATGACCTTCTAATTGCATCAGACAAAGGACTTGTCTCTGTACTTGTCTTACTAGATCTTAGTGCTGCATTAGATACCATTGACCATCACATTCTATTACAGAGACTAGAACATTTAATTGGCATTAAAGGTACTGCACTAAGCTGGTTTAAATCCTATTTATCAGATCGATATCAGTTTGTACACGTTAATGATGAATCCTCTATGCACGCCAAAGTTAGTCACGGAGTTCCACAAGGTTCTGTGCTTGGACCAATTCTATTTACCTT
>SEMN01001004.1:0-112500 GCA_005408345.1 Macquaria australasica
GGGACAGTTAAGGGACAGTTAAGGTTAACCGACAGTTAAGGGTCAGTTAAGGGACAGTTAACCGACGGTTAACCGACGGTTAAGGTTAACCGACAGTTAAGGGACAGTTAAGGGACAGTTAAGGTTAACCGACAGTTAAGGGACAGTTAAGGGACAGTTAAGGGACAGTTAAGGTTAACCGACAGTTAAGGGTCAGTTAAGGGACAGTTAAGGTTAACCGACAGTTAAGGGACAGTTAAGGGACAGTTAACCGACAGTTAAGGGACAGTTAAGGGACAGTTAAGGTTAACCGACAGTTAAGGGTCAGTTAAGGGACAGTTAACCGACGGTTAACCGACGGTTAAGGTTAACCGACAGTTAAGGGACAGTTAAGGGACAGTTAAGGTTAACCGACAGTTAACCGACAGTTAAGGGACAGTTAAGGTTAACCGACAGTTAAGGGACAGTTAAGGGACAGTTAACCGACGGTTAAGGTTAACCGACAGTTAAGGGACAGTTAAGGGACGGTTAAGGTTAACTGACAGTTAAGGGACAGTTAAGGTTAAACGACAGTTAACCGACAATTGGCGACAGTTAAGGGACAGTTAAAGGTTAACCATTGGTGTTGGCGACAGTTAAGGAAGGTTAACCGACAGTTAAGGGACAGTTAAGGTTAACCGACAGTTAAGGGACAGTTAAGGGACAGTTAAGGTTAACCGACAGTTAAGGGACAGTTAAGGTTAACCGACAGTTAAGGGACAGTTAAGGGACAGTTAAGGTTAACCGACAGTTAAGGGACAGTTAAGGGACAGTTAAGGTTAACCGACAGTTAACCGACAGTTAACCGACAGTTAAGGGACAGTTAAGGTTAACCGACAGTTAAGGGACAGTTAAGGTTAACCGACAGTTAAGGGACAGTTAAGGGACAGTTAAGGTTAACCGACGGTTAACGGACAGTTAACGGTCGGTTAACGGACAGCGTGAAGACGTTTTCCCGGTAAATTCGCGTGAATGCGGTGACGGCGGTCATACAGAGCGGATATGTGTGTGTGTGGTAAACAATCAATGTGTTTCTGTATTGATGACTGATAACTGTCAGATTTGTTAATAATGACAGTTTGAAATGTCAAACTGATGACGTCACAGACAACGTCGAAAACGTAGCAAGAGCTGCATCGATTACTGATTAGTCTCTGATCACATGGTTTGATTATTTGAAATCCTTTCACGTTATTTATTAACAAAGTGAATCAGCAGCTTGATCCTCTTTTTATTGATCATCTGTTCCTCTGTTTATTGATCCATCTGTTCCTCTGTTTATTGATCCATCTGTTCCTCTGTTTATTGATCCATCTGTTCCTCCTGCCTTATTCTTCATCGGATGTTAGAATCTATTTCCTGCTTCTGTTATATTTATTCATGTTTAGAATTTGTTATAATTGGAATTTGATTGTTTTCAATTAAGTGATTAATCGATGAATCAATCAACTGTTGATTAATCGTTGTAGGATGTGATGGTTTTCTAACTCGTGACAGAAACTGAAAATATTTATAAAGTGGACAAAACCAGCTGTTTGATGACATCACTGATCACTATTTCTTGACATTTTATTGATCAAATGATTGATGAAAGACAAAATAAATAAACAATCTATGGAGAAAATAATCTTCAGGTTAAACTTTAATGAAAATGTTATTCTGATATTTTGTCTGGACGTTTCCACGATGCTTTTACACTTATTGATCTGATGTGATCGGCCGTCAGCGTTCGGCTCAGAGGGCAGCCGGGTCTCGTCTGTGGAAATACTGGATTTAAACGCTACACACAGGTGAGCCTGCTGCCAGAGAGCAGGTAAAACAGAAGGTTTGTGTGCTGCTTCCTCGTTACTGACGTCATCGTCAGGTTAATAAAATAAAACTATTTAAAGCAGCGTTCAGCTACAGAGTGCACAAATCAAATATTAAACAAGATAAATGATTCAACAATTACAACAAAAACCGTCGGATAAGAAAAAGCCAGCAGATCATTTTATTATTAGAATAATTAATAATAATTATTATGATCCTGTCTGATTGGACAGTTTGGAGATCCGGGTCTTGATTTCGGGGGGGACGGGACAGATCAGTGTCTCAGCCAGGCTCCAGAGGACACAGATGCATGTCATCATCTGTGTAATCAATGCACATGTGATCAATGGATCTTTCTCAGGTGTGCAGGCTGTAACTCCTCCCGCTGCCACCAGATGGCACCGCAGCATCTTAAACCAGCAGTGTACAGAGCTGCTCGCTGACGCTGAGACGCTCTGCTCTGATTTACATCGTCCAGACCCGTATCAGCTGATTGCAGATCTATCGTATTGATCGCGCTACAGTGCAAACACACAGTGACAGTACTGTTTTTTTTAATTTGAAAATGTCTTCTTTCTTCCTCTTATGTGTTTTTGGTTTTGTATCAAATCTGCGCACTGAAAAACTCAAAACATAGGATGTGATCGATCGATCGATCAATTGATCGATCGATCGATCACATCCTGAGATCCTGATGATCAGAGTGATGATCCCAGTTTAACAACATCCTCATTAAACTCATGAAATATGCTTCTGCTGTTCCTTTCTGCAGGATCATACAGGTGTGGTTATTGATCACCGTGGTTCCTGTTTGAAAGGAAACTGAATATAGAGACTGCGTCTGTCTGCTGCAGTAATGACATCATCAGAAGGGAGGGATCGATCACAGTGATCAGTAATTGATCACCCTGTGCTGTGTGGCTCCTCCCAAACGTTTCCTGTTTCCAGCCTGTTAAATGTGAAGATTTGCTCGTCACGTCACCTCTGGCATTTTATAGACGTAATGATTAATTGATTAGTTGAGAAATGAGTCGGCAGATTAATCAATAATGAGAATAATCGTCAGTTCCAGTTCCTAAAGTCTGATAATGTCTTGTGCTGTTTTTCAGGTGAGGCAGCACACCTGGGCTCTAACAGTCTGATCAGGACTGGGACTAAATTCCAGACCTGCTATTGATTAGCAAGAACCCAAAGTAAAGTCTTTATTTATCTATTGATCAGCTGTTAAACTGCGGCTCTGTCCTTTAAGTGATGTTGGTTACAGTTCAAGAGTCGACTCGAGACCACCCAGAATGCACTGCTGCAGCAGGCTGACTGAGTCTGCTGGCAGCGTGGATACAGTGATCCAGCCTGCAGACCGCGCTGAGGGCCACAGCGCTCCCTGGTGATTGAACCTGATTGGTGCTTGTTTGTGTTGGACTGAGATCTGAGCGCAGAGCAGCAGTGCAGTCTGGGTAATGACGCAGCGCCTGGAAAAAACATGCGGCCGGGTTTCCAGACCGCTGGAGGAACCTGAATCTGCTGCTGGTCTGGAAACCTTCAACCACGGCATGTCTGTGTCATTTAACCCTAATGCTCCAGACCAGGACCCAGAGGGGTCCAGGTCTGATCAGAGCACTTTGTTGAGATGTTGAGATTATCGACGGATATCTCGATACAGATTCTTAGATTTGTTTGTTTTCAGCTGTGACTGTTGGACAGACAGACAGGAAGTCTGTTGAAGTTATTATTGCAGTTTTTTACTGAGACTCACAGCTGCTCCGACAGTAACGAGGTCAGAGTCTGGACCTGTTCACTTACCTGTCTGTCTGCTAACTCATGAACGACAGGTTTCTGTCTCTGAAAGTATTCATTGATACACACCAACGCACAAAACGCACAAACACACAAAGCGCAGAGACCAGATCCCAGCAGCCGGTCTCAGCCTCTTCATGGTAACCACTCAGCTTTAGAGCTGATCTGGAGGTTTTACTGGTCCCCTTTAAAGCCCTTCATGGTCCCAGTTGCATCACTGCCTGCAGATCCTCTATGAGCCCGAGCCTCACTCAGATCCTCAGGCAGGACTCTGCTGGCTGCTCCGGAGTCCTGGTTCAGGACTAACAGAGACCTGTTTAGCAGTCAGGACCTGCAGAGTCAGCTGTTCATTAATGTGAGCACTGTTTCGTTCTGTTGGTGTCGGGTATACGTCAGCTGTGTGTGTGTGTGCAGATTTATGAGAAATTCTTCCTCATGTTTTCTGGTTGTAAAAGTTGAAGGAAGCTTTTTTTTTATTTCCAGGAGAAGTGAGTCATCAGCGAGTTCCTCCAGACAAACTGAACATGATGCAACACGACTGTCAGACAGTAACAACAATACTTTACTGGATTTAATCTCTTACATTTTCCAGCTCCTCCATTTCCTTTGTGCATTGCATTGTGGGACGATGGCGTCCAGTGTGAACCCACTACAGACTCTAAACCAGGTCAGAGTTAGTGTGGGGTCTGGATTGGACCAGAGCTCTTTGTAGGTCGTCTTCTGTGTCTTGTGGCTCGGGTCTGACCGGTCTGACTGCCGGCTCATATCATACACTTTGCGGTTCAGCTCAACAGAGTTTCACTGTGGTTTGGATGTGTTTCTCCTGACAGCAGGCTGCAGAGACAGCGCCACCAGCAGGTCACAGCCTCCACTCGTCCAGCACTGGAGTTCATGAAGAGTTCACTCTCACTAACCCACCATCTCATCTAAGAACTGAGCTTCAGAACCTTTTTACGATGGATTTTTAACGTCACCTTATCTTTCAGTTTCTTTGGGAAACAGGCTCCTGTTGTGTAGTTAACTTGTTGTTTTGTCACCCTGCTTTCTGTCTGCAGGCCTACGCTCAGTTTGCAGGAGCTCCTCTGAAACTCCGGAAGATGTCCAACCCCTGGAGGAGTCCCAGCGGTGAGGCCATGTCTGTCAGAAACACGTGAAGAAGAAGCCGTTTCCTGTTGACCGTGCTCATGTTGTTTGTTTCTGCTTTGAAAGGATCACTTCCTGCCCTGAGGACCAATCAGAAGGAGACTCTGTCCAGGCCCTCTGACATCATCATCCACCTCAGAAAACAGGTAAGCACCTCCATCCCAGCATGCATCAGGGCAGATATACACACCACTGGATATTATTGATCCATGAGTTCAACCATTGATGATTAAAAACTGGAGAACATCAGATTTCAATCATTGATCTCATTAGCCATCTGTCCATTTAACGTCATCACCCGAGCTGAGCGGCCCGCCGGCCAATCAGACGCAGGCTGATTTCCTAATATTCAGTTTCACATTTTTCTGTCCAACAGACCATCGATAGAAAACTGGTGATTCTGATCTGATGGATTTTAGATCATTCAGTTTTCCAGTGTTCTCTTATTGATTTTATAACTGATGAGTTTCACCTCTGTGAGCGTTTAGAGAGGAAACACGGTAACAGCAAGAGTTACCATCAGCTGTGTGTGTGTGTGTGTGTGTGTGTGTGTGTGTGTGTGAGGCTCTGCAGCCGACTGGAAAAACTCCTTTAACAACAGGAAGCTGCAGCTGGAGACACATTCCTGCAGAGCTGATAATCCTCGTAAAGCTCAGCAGGTCCAGAGACAGAACGGTTCTCTTTAGAACACTTTCATTTTGTGTGGAGAACAGCAGTAAACTAAACACAACACAACTACCTGCAGCTCATCAAACACACGCTGGACCTCCATCCACAGGAAGACAGGTGAACAGGTCAGACTGCTGCAGAACCTGTGTGTGGGGGTGGGGGGGTCAGGGGTCAGGCTGAGCTCCTCTCAGGTCTGGTCTGGATTAACGCCTCCTACAGCTCAGAGTTTCCTCCCTGAGATGAAGCTCTGTGACATCTGGTCTTGATGACCTTCGGCTGGAGTTTTCCTTCACGTTCAGTTCCTCTGACCCACTTTCCCCTCAGCAGAAGCTAAACGCTGCCCTCCGCCTGCGTTCAGCAGCTGGAAGACATTACCCAGCATGCTCGGTGTCTCCACGCTGCGGTAGGTTAGTCAGAAACCACGACGAGAGGAGAGCTGCTGAAGAAGCTCAGAGGAGGAAACTGCTGGCTTCGTGCTGCGCTGCAGACTGAACTCTGCACACTTCAGTCACACTTCTTCTTCTTTGTCTCAGTTTCACTTGATTCTTACAAACAGACCAGATTTTCTTGCAGTTTGCTGTTGATGTTCCTGCTCTCCAGAGGATGACTCCTATCCTCTATTCATGTTAACATCAAAAATATCAATCTACTGGTGCCACCCTCAGGACATCACAAAATAAATACTGAATGAGCAGAATGAAATCTCTCAAACTAAAAAACATGACGTGCTTAGTCAGAGCGATCTTCAGTTGTTTCCCAGCATGCATTGCTTCAGAACAGCTGCTGTCAGCTTGCCATTTTACCCAGATAACCAGACTCTATAAACCCTGTAAACACACACACACACACACACACCTCCAGCTTCACAGAGCTGCAGCATGTAGATCTCTGTGTGTTGATCCTCAGCTGATCAATGAACAGGTTGATTTTACTGAATGTAATCACGTCATCACAGCGCAGTATTACTCAGTATTACTCAGTATTACTGCAGTTTCCAGTTTATTATCCAGACCTGGTTTCTGAGGTGTGTTCATGCTTCAGATAATCTGACGGGTGTCTTTCAGAAGTACAATGCAGACTATGACCTGTCGGCCAAGGAGGGAGCCGACAGCCTGGCCTTCATCTCTCTACTGGAGGAGAAGCTCAAGCCTGCGCTGGTGAGAAACAGACAGACGTGGTTCCTGTTGGACTTGTGTTGTGGCGTAAAACATGAACATATTAAACGCTGAAAGAAAAACCAAGTTGTTTTGTGTCTCGCAGATCTACGTGTTCTGGATTGAGCCAAAGAACTACGTGGACGTGACCCGCCGCTGGTACGCAGAGCACATGCCGTTCCCCCTGAACTTCTTCCTGCCCGGGCGGATGCAGAGCCGACAGCTGGAAAAACTGCGACTGCAGCGCGGAGACGAGAGCCTGGAGGCCGGAGAGGAGCTGGAGAAGGAGGTGAGGACCTCTCAGCTGTTTTGAAAGTTCCCATATTTCAAACAAAAGCCGTGAGAAAATGTTCACGTGAAAAATGAAAATTTCGTACAAATTAAAATGCTGAAATTGAACAACTGTATTACACGAAGCTTAAAGCATCATGTCTCAGAAGTCTTCCTGCTGTTCGTCTGACTTTCCTGTTCTGCGTCTGTCGGCTGCAGAAACATCAGAACACGCAGCAGCTCCACATTTTCCAGTTTGCACAGAAATATGGTTTCCATGTGTTCAGGCTGCTGCTGCAAGAAGTTGGAAAGGAAACTTTCTTTCTGCTGGAAAAGTGCTGGTATGAAACGATCCATCCAGTTTGGAGAGAGGTCAGAGGTCAGGCAGCATTCAGGGGAACATCGTTCTAGAACTGTTTGTTCCTGTCAGCATGAAGAACTGCTCAGAAGATCGACATTTCTGTATTTTCTAAAATGTTTGCGTCTGTGCCGACGGGGTTTCAGACACTTTGAGCTCAGTAAGAATAACAGCAGTCGCTGTTAAAAGCTGCAGCTGCGAGAGACAACGCAATGAACAACCATCAGACATCACAGGGTTTTTATACGGTGATTTATTTGTTCATTCTTTTGTTTTGAGACGTTTTCTAATGTCATATGTTGAAACTTGATGTTGAAACTTTATTAAACTTACACAGTAAAACAAAATGGCCACTCGTGGCCCGTCCTAGCCTGAAGGTAAGACAGGTGAGCTTAACTCTCTGTGTCACCTGAGTGAAAAACATTCTCCCCAGAGGATGAACCCTTTCAGCTTCATGTGGAACTCCTTCAGGATCAAATATGAGGTTTGCACACAAGATATTCACAGTTCCCACAAGATCAACACTCATTTGACAAAATAATCTTCACTAAGTAAGTCCACTTACATTTTCTGGAGCTTTCAACCACATCTCAGTATGGAACTTTGGAACATTGTTATTATGTTATAACCTGCCTGAAGTTTGACAGCTTCAGTTCACTCTAGTTCTCTGCAGTTAGCTTCAGTTAGCTTCAGTTAGCGTCATTTCCTTCAGTTAGCTTCAGTTTCCCTCAGCTGGTTTAAAGGCTCAGATGTGTTTGGGGACCTCCTGGCCTCTCAGGGTCCCTGGTGGAGGAACCTTCCATGTGTATTCTGTGACCTGTACTTCCTGTTGAAGACGAACTTGAACTTGTGTGTTTCAGTTGTACCGTGATGCTGCAGAGTGCATGAACCTGCTGTCCCAACGCCTCGGACCTCACAAGTTCTTCTTCGGGGACTCGTAAGTTCTTCCAGACTCGGAGCTCTGGGACCTCCTCCTGTGGAAACAACAGCAGATTATAGAAATATAAATGTGTGGCTGTCTTGCCTGATCTCGTGTATATTACTGGACTATAGAAGTATATAATGGACATTACATACACAGCGTCAGACTGATTAGACCTGGAAATTAAAGGGATCTGTGTGCCGTTGCCTCTGCAGGCCTTCGTCTCTGGACGCCTACGTGTTTGGTCACTTGGCGCCCATCCTGAAGTCCAAACTGCCCAACGGGAAACTGCAGCAGCATCTAAAGTCCCTCGACAACCTGACCAACTTCTGCACCAACATCCTGCTGCTCTACTTCCCCCGAGACGGCAGAGGTGAGCCCACAAACTGCGGCTGGACCTGGTGGATCAGGTCTACTGTAGACCAAAGCAAGTGGAGTGATCCACTTAACTGTTTCCTAATCAGAGTCATGGTTTATCTTGTCAGGTTTATATGACATCACTGAATGACATCATCTAAGGCATTAATCAGGAAACTGAAGAGATGAGCTCATTTAGGAAAACCGCTTCATGTTTATTGGATTCAAAGGTCCAGCGAGGAGTCAGTTTATGGTTTTATTCTGTGAGCGGCTCAGATGAGTCTTGTTTGTTGGGGTGAGATGGTCTCACCTCGCTGTCGTCCTCCATGTTGTTTTTCAGAGAGCTCCGGTCAGAAGGCCTCCTCTCAGCCTGAAGGCGGAGACTTTGATCACGTCCCCAACAAGCGGAGGAAGCAGCTCCTGTCGGCTCTGGTGGCTCTGGGCGCCATGCTGAGCTACGCCCTCCTGACCGGCATGGTGTCCGTCCAACACCTTCAGCAGGAGGCGCTGGAGGCGCCGCCAGACCGGCAGACCATCGGGTCGCACGAGGAGGACGAGGGAGACGACTGAGGAGACGCAGGTCAGAACAGCGGCATCATGGGACTTAATCTCTCTGAAGAGTTTTTACTGTCACCAAAGACGTCCAGGAGCCTTTCAGCAGACAGGAAGTGGATGTTGGTGCTGGTTTATGTACAGAAATAATTAAAAGATCATTCTCTGGATATTCTTTTTGTTTAACTTTTGTTAATTTTTTAAACATACTGAAATAAATGAATTTGAATTCTCTTTAATTTTGTTTCCAAAGTGTCGCATTGAGCTCGACACAGTTGAGGTGAACTGTTTCCACCTTCAGCAGAGTGATCACCTGAAGGAACCACAGATAATAAATCTATAGATGAAATATCAATAACTGGGTTTTTATTTTCTCAAAGTCACGTTCTGTGTTCATCTGCTGGTGACGTGGTGGGAACTAAAATGAGTGTGGGGTGTTCAGGAACTAAAAGGAGCGTGGGACATTGAGGAACCAAAAAGAAGATGGGGCGTTCAGGAACTAGTTTTATATCGTGTACTGTGTTGTAGTGGAAGACACCCGACACAGGATCTGGGACGCCTCTGTGCCAGTTTGGTTATCTGGGCAAACTGCCCTGGGGGCCCCAGACCCCGAGGGGCCCCAAAGGCTGCAGGTTCTATTTGTCAGTTAGAGTTAACAGCTTTATTATTTCAGAATGAATACTCTGCTTAGTTGCATATTTCTAAATAAATGTTTAATTTAAAAAGTGAGCCTTTGTTCACGCAGTGAGCAGCTGAAGCTGTCTGGTGTTATTCAGCGGGGTGGGGGGTGGGGGGGCATTATGAGTCTTACATGAACTGGAACAACGAAGACAACAACATCCACATCTTGAGTTGGATGGAAACTCAGCTCGCCCAAACACCCCCCCACCCCACCCAAGCCTCCACCCGTCCTGACCGGGTCTGGACCCTGGGGACGTACAGCTGCACATGACGCCATCACACAGGAATCCTGCCCCGGCTCCTGTTCCTGTGTGTGTGTGTGTTGCTGCTGTGATGCCCCCCCTCCTGTTGAGGCTTTAATGAGCTGATCTGGAAGCAGTTTGTGGAGCTGGATTCTTCAGGTTAACGCTGCAGCTTTTCCAGCAGAGCAGGAAAAAGAAGTGCGACTGTTGCCGTCGGAGGGTGGAGGCGGAGTTTCCTCCCTCCCCTCACCTGCTGTTAAATGCAGGTTTCCATGGCAACGCTCCAGACTCAGAAACAAACAGTCCCAAAGTATGAGAGGAGGCCTGCAGAAAGGAACCTGAAAGTCTCTGCAGATCCTGGTTTCTTCCACTGATTTCATCTCTGAGGATTTTACAAACAGTTTGGATCTGTTCCCCGAAAACACTCCAGTTTACATTTTGACTGAACCAGCAGACACGACAGCACCCAGCTCCATGAGCTTCCATCCTTACATCAGGAAAACTAACGGCCAGCAGCTGGACTGCAGGGCAACAGCTCCTGGTGTTCACTGTTTTCAGTCAGGATTTTATAAATCTTGACATGAATCCAAATTCCTCCAGCAGAACTCCACCCACCCCTCCACCAACCAAACTCTGTACACATTTCTCAGTATTTTAGAAAAAAGAAAAACAATTCAAATGTATTTATATTTTCTATAAATGGTGTCTGCGCGCTAGTCTGGTGCGGGGATGTGATCCTGGTGATCCTTAAAAGACATTAAAAACCCAACATGTGTAAATAGTCAGAAATACTGCAGAGGGCTGGTGCTGGTGGGATGAATGTCAGCCACAGCTGTTCGGGAGTATGTGCTGCTAAATTACAAGGTTTTTAACTGGGACTTTAAACTGCTCACATATTTCAGACTGAACCAAGAGCACCTGTACTAAAACTCAAACTGGTCCTCACAAAGATGGAAGAACAAGAACACACCGTCACCCTGCAGTAAGGGGGTCTCTCAGTCTGGTTCTGGACCCTCTGTTGTGTCACTGGAGGACTGAAAGGAGGTCCAGAACAAAAGCTGAATGGACAGCAGAGACTCAGAGGCAGCTCCTGACCTCTGACCCCTGACCCCTGACCTGCTGCTGTTAACAATGGAGACTGGTGGACAGGAGTCCTGTTCACTGCAGCTCAGCTGAGAGCATCGACAGTTACAACTGGATCTGTTTGGGTTTAAATATATTGAATAGCCTATTTATAAATATATTAATATATATACAACCAGTGATTGTTAGTTAGGCCTATACTGCTTCAGCTGCTATAATTAATAATAACTGCCCTGTCAATATATATACAAATATATTATAAAATACATTTTAATTTAAGTAAATGAAATGCTTCAAATAAATTCAAAACAATTTGAGAATAAATAAAGTATCAGCACCTTACCTTTTATAAATAGACCTTAACAGGAGTTCTTGTATAAGTTAGTGAAACGATATATAAGATAATAAAAACAGATGTGTTGTTTTAACTCCTCACATCACTTTCTGAACGGAGTCAGACTATTTTATATAAATAACCTTTAAATATCTGCGTTTAAGTTTTTACTTACAGCATTTTTCTAAAATAAAACACATGAATAAACTGAGTCAAAATGATGAGACACATACAGTGATTGTTTTAATTACTGTCGTGATTTTGAGTGAATTAAAAGTCATAATTTCCGACGTCAGATAATTTACTATAAATATTTCTCTCTAATCTAAATGTTTCCTGTCTTTAGTCACTGCAAACTCAGTTGAGTTATAATTTAAATATAAATATTTAATCGTAATAAAGAAATGTTTCCCTCGCGTGTCAGTCGCGGCGCTCGCGCGCTTTATGCTAAGCGTGTCCTCTCGCGCGCACGAGCCGTTCGGAGCAGAGCGGCGCGCGCCAGCAGCAGTTTCCAGCTGCGCTCGTGAACCCGACCGGTCGGTCCATCGGTCCTCGTCCGGCTCCGTGTCTCCTCTCCTGCCCGCTCTGCTCGGCAGTTTGTCGGTGTGGATCCACGTTGTTCTCCCGGTTCTCCTGCCTCCTCCTCCGGACTGAAACTCTCCGCAGCTCCGTGTCTGAACTCCGGGTCCCGCTCCTGCTCGGTCCGCACGGTTCTTCCGCTTCTCCGCCAGAAGTCTCCCGGTTCTTCTCCGGCCCCCATTAAAGCCTGTAGACCCGGTTCTGTTGGTTCAGTAGCCTTCCTCCTGGTCCGGTTCCATCGGTAACCGTTTCAGACATGGGTTGGAGCGTCCCGGTTCTGCTGTCAATCATCTGTGTTGGAGTCGCAGCGGGAGTACCAGACGGACCGGACGTTCAAGGTAAGAACAGTTCAGACCCGCTCCAGGACCTGAAACTGACTTTAACGTTTCAGTTCTCCGTGATGATCAATACAGCTGAAACCAGTACAGTCATCAATAACTCTGTACTTTCAAAGTGTCATCAGCTAGATTTAGTCAGAACCCCTCAAACAAGTCAAACTGTGTCTTTCAGGTGTTTCTGAAATCTGCCACCTGATTATGAATCCAGATCAGACCCTGAGGAGACTGGGTCTGGGGTCTGGGTTATCTGTTGATGACTGAGTCATCAGGGCCGAGGGATTCTGGTTCTGACCATGGCACAGATTCTGGTGTAACGCTGTAAATCCAGCATCTGTAGATCTGTAGTTCTTCATCAGAAAAGTGTCTTTAAGTTGGTTTCTGTGATAGAAAACTGATATTGATCGATTAGATCAGTTAATAAGTTTGCCAGCAGGTGTTTTGATAATTGATTAATGGTTTTCTGGTTCCAGGTGAGGATCTGAGACTGCAGGACAGAATAATGATCATTTCACACGTTTCTGCCACTTTATAGACAAAATTATTCATCAATGGAGAAAATAATGGGCAGACTAATCAATAATGTAACCATGGTAACAGAGATATTGACCAGAGCCAACAGTATCACCTGCAGTAACCATGGTAACAAATGGATGTAAACCTCCTTCTGCTGAGGAGAAACAGATTATAATGTTAGTCTCTTTACTGACAGGAAGTGAATTGATTGATTATGTCCTCAGTACCTGTGTCTGTTAATCTTCCTCCTCCTCCTCTTCCTCAGTGATTGACGTGTTGAGCCTTCAGGACTCGAAGCAGAGCGTTGCGGCAGTGGAGAAGCTGTCGGCCGGTCTGAGCGCGCTCAGTGACGTCTACGTGGTGTCGACGTTTCGGCTGCCGGCGAAGTTGGGCGGAGTCCTGCTGGGTCTCTACAGCAAACAGGACAACAGGAAGTACCTGGAGCTTGCCGTCATGGGGAAGATCAATAAAGGTTGTACATCTAACAAGAACCTTCACCGTGCTCTCACTCCCAGATCCAAAGACCCCAGACTCAGTTCTGGTTCCATACCCTGCTGGTGCTGCGTCCCACCACACAGCAGCTCTTTGCCATGTTCCTGGTAGCTAGCTGAAGTGACCAAATACAAGTCTCTAACCCACTTCATCATCTCCTCCTCCTCCTCCTCCTTCTTCCTCCTCACGTCCCTCCCTACCTCCTTCCTTCTTCCTTCTTCCTCCTCACGTCCCTCCCTACCTCCTCCTCCTCCTCCTTCCTTCTTCCTCCTCACGTCCCTCCCTACCTCCTCCTCCTCCTTCCTTCTTCCTCCTCACGTCCCTCCCTACCTCCTCCTTCCTTCTTCCTCCTCACGTCCCTCCCCTCCTCCTTCCTTCTTCCTCCTCACGTCCCTCCCTACCTCCTCCTCCTCCTTCCTTCTTCCTCCTCATGTCCCTCCCTACCTCCTCCTTCCTTCCTTCTTCCTCCTCACGTCCCTCCCTACCTCCTCCTCCTCCTTCCTTCTTCCTCCTCACGTCCCTCCCTACCTCCTCCTCCTTCCTTCTTCCTCCTCACGTCCCTCCCTACCTCCTCCTCCTCCTTCCTTCTTCCTCCTCACGTCCATCTACTCCTCCTCATTTCATTATTTCATCTCCATTCCTCTACTGTCATCCTTCCTTCCTCCCTCCTCCACTCCTCTTCCTTCCTTCCTCCTCCTTCCTTCTTCCTCCCTCCTCCTCCTTCTTCCTCCTCCTCCTCCTCCTTCTTCCTCCTCCTCCTTCCTCCTCCTTCTCCTTCCTCCTCCTCCTTCTTCTTCCTCCTCCTCCTTCTCCTTCCTCCTCCTCCTTCCTCCTCCTCCTTCTCCTTCTCCTTCCTCCTCCTCCTTCTTCTTCTTCTTCTTCTTCTTCCTCCTTCTCCTTCCTCCTCCTCCTTCTTCCTCCTCCTTCTCCTTCTCCCTCCTCCTCCTCCTTCTTCTTCTTCTTCTTCTTCTTCTTCTTCTTCCTCCTCCTCCTCCTCCTTCTCCTGATTCTCCTTCTTCTTCCTCCTTCTTCCTCCTCCTCCTTCTCCTTCTTCCTCCTCCTCCTCCTCCTTCTTCCTCCTCCTCCTTCCTCCTCCTCCTTCTCCTTCCTCCTCCTCCTTCTTCCTCCTCCTTCTTCTTCTTCCTCCTCCTTCTCCTTCCTCCTCCTCCTTCCTCCTCCTCCTTCTCCTTCTCCTTCCTCCTCCTCCTTCTTCTTCTTCTTCTTCTTCCTCCTTCTCCTTCCTC
This sequence comes from Macquaria australasica, assembly GCA_005408345.1. Lineage (NCBI taxonomy): Eukaryota > Metazoa > Chordata > Actinopteri > Centrarchiformes > Percichthyidae > Macquaria > Macquaria australasica. The sequence goes on from SEMN01001004.1 coordinate 14,553, forward strand.
CTCCTCCTTCTTCCTCCTCTTCCTCCTACCTCCTCCTTCCTTCTTCCTCCTCCGTCCTCCTGCCTCCATCACTCATTCCTTCTATTTCCTCCTCCGTCCTCATCCATCTCCTCCATTCCTTCTTCATCCATCCCTCCTCCTCCTCCTTCTTCTTCCCTCCTCCCTCCCTCCTTCCTCCCTACCTCCTCCTCCTCCTTCCTTCTTCCTCCTCACACGTCCCTCCCTACCTCCTCCTCCTCCTTCCTTCTTCCTCCTCACGTCCCTCCCTACCTCCTTCCTTCTTCCTCCTCACGTCCCTCCCTACCTCCTCCTCCTCCTTCCTTCTTCCTCCTCACGTCCCTCCCTACCTCCTCCTCCTTCCTTCTTCCTCCTCACGTCCCTCCCTACCTCCTCCTCCTCCTTCCTTCTTCCTCCTCACGTCCCTCCCTACCTCCTCCTCCTCCTTCCTTCCCTCCTCTCCTGTCATCAGTAACAGCAGAACCTGACCTCCTCTCTCTCTCATGGTGTTGCAGCTCTTCACTGAAGCTCTCTGGTGTTTCCAGACCACAGACTCCAGGTTTTTATAGATGGAAATATTCGAACATGTCTGCTCTGCTCTTCATTTCCCCCAAAACTCAGCGTGACACGTTTGGTGTCTGTGGAAACTTTGAGATCTCCACTAAAAAATCCAAATAAAGTTGTGTGGCTTTTGTCGTCACAGCTCCAGTTTAAATTCCAGTTTACTCCAGCTGTGGTGCTCCGCTGGTGGATCGTTCGTGAGCTTCCCACAGCAGAGGCGTACCAACACCAACTTCTTTTAGCTTTCAGGCTTTTAAAAGGAACGATATGCCCAGCAGCTTGCAGGTGAGCGGTGTGAGCCGAGCCCTGACGGCTTCAGCACGCCGCCTTGATGGAAACCCAGTGTCCAGTTTATTAGGAACAGCTCGTTATCACTAAGTCAGCCCAACACTTCCTCTGCTAGCTGACTGCAAGGACGAGGTGTCCCTGTGAAGCAGCATCTTATGGCAGATTAACCCTCTATAATCTCTGTACCTCCAGAGAACAGGTGTTGGGGGGGGGGGCACACTGAACACCTGGTTTTGTTCCTTTTTCAGAGGAAGGGTTGATACCTGCAGGGAGCACGGTGTTGTTCACTGATAGAAGTGATGATGGAAACTTCCTCAAGAGTTCCCCTTGGACTTGAAAAATCTGGTTCTGTTGTTGTTTCATAACGTTCTTTGTCCTGATAATGAGACTGAGTTCAGCTCCTGTTCTGACAGCATGATCACTATCATCTGACTCACAGCTTCATTTGTGTGTTTTGGCTCACTGTGACCTTTGACCCCAGGATGGAAGAATGAGTTCATTATTAAACTGTCTGAAGCTGCGTGACGTTTCTCCCCCTGCCTTCATCACGTTCACTGACAAGAACAGTTTTCAAGATCTGGTCACTTTATTCTTTCTGTTGGGAAGGGATTGATTAGTTTGGATATCAATAGCAGCACTGCAGTATTGATACTTGTTGATTGTCCATCATTTTAGTGGACTGCAGTTTATAACAGCAGAGCTCAGCGTGCTGCTGCTGGTTTTACTTGTTGTTGTGTTGCAGAGCTGTAACCTAGGCTCCATCCACACCACTACGTTTTCGTTTTAAAATGTATAACTGTTGCTACGTTTACTCCCAGCGTCCACACGACTCCAGCGTTTTATAACCCCTAAAACGGAGACCTTTTAAAACGCTGCTGACCTCATTTTAGTTTGAAAACTCCAGATCGTGTTTTAGTGAGGACGGGAGGAAACTGAGCCATTCTAAAACGATGACGCAGACGCCCACGTTCACTTCCTGATTGGGTCTAATCAGCCACGATGTGTCCTCCCCTGATTTGTCACGCCCCTATCACGTGACCCTTTCCAGCCTTGACTCCCAGCGGTTAATTCAACATGGAGAACAAATCACATCACTTCCTGTCAGTAACAGGTCTACCTTCACCTGTGAGCTGCCAGCAGTCCAGTGCTGCTTCAGGCTCATTTCTCCATTTTCTCAAGAGTGCATGAAACTGTCTCACTGTTCTCCTCCTGGCTGACCGGGGACGGTCTGCTTTATTTAGCAAGAAATCAGATCCGGTGAAACTAACTTCTTCTTTTTCTTCTTCTTCAGTCCTGGTTCGGTATGTCCGAGCTGACGGGAAGCTCCACACCGTGAACCTGCAGAACGCTAACCTGGCTGACGGCCGGAGTCATTCCATCATCCTGAGACTCGGCGGGCTTCACCGTGACAACATGCACATGGAGCTCTACGTCAACTGCCGTTTGGTCGACTCCAGCCAGGGCCTGCCGCCATTGGTCCCTCTGCCCAGAGAGGCGGAGATGGTGGAGATCAGACATGGACAGAAGGCCTACACCCGACTGCAGGTGAGACAGAGAGAGACTGTGGGATCTGGATTCACGCGTTACCATACTGAGACAGACTTCACCAAACCCCTGTATGAATATTAACGCTTCCGTGTCAGGGTGCAGTGGAGTCCCTCAGACTGGCTCTAGGGGGCAGCGTTGCTAAAGCCGGAGCTCTGACCGACTGTCCGTTCCAGGGAGACTCATCATCCTACAACTCAGGTAAGCTCACCTCACCAGTCCTTTAATTCTTTAACAGCTCTATAAGCCAGGTAGCTGAGTGCTGATGGGAGCGGGTCTGATATGGTCTGACGTGGTCTGATGTGGGTGGAGTCAGGGTCAGGGTCTGGTTGTGTGTGACAGAGATGAGCGTTGGGGGTCAGGATGATCATAGTTGTAGTTTGTATGAAATGGATCAGTCCATCGAGTTCTCCTGCTGCTTCATGTTCCATCACTTTAAATCAATGTAATCAATAACCTGATGTGTACTATGGACGGTACGTGAGGACGGTTGTTTGATTTTTCAGTGAGTGGGGAGGTCAACTCCATCCTGGGTGAGTCTCCAGCTGACAAACTATCACTTTTCTTTTCAGATAATCAATAACCACAGCTGATCAGCTGATCCCCTGTACTGACATCCTGTTGCTTTGATGGTTTCCTGTCAGGTGATCACACAAAGGCTCTGATTGGTCAACTCATCATCTTCAACCAGATCCTGGGAGAGCTGCGACAGGACATCAGAGAACAGGTGAGACAGACAACAGGTGAGACAGACAGACAGGACATCAGAGAACAGGTGAGACAAACAACAGGTGAGACAGACAGACAGGACATCAGAGAACAGGTGAGACAGACAGAACATCAGAGAACAGGTGAGACAGACAGAACATCAGAGAACAGATGAGATAGACAGGACATCAGAGAGCAGGTGAGACAGACAACAGGTTAGACAGACAGACAGACAGAACAGCAGAGAGCAGGTGAGACAGACAGGACATCAGAGAACAGGTGAGACAGACAGAACATCAGAGAACAGATGAGATAGACAACAGGTTAGACAGACAGACAGACAGAGGCAGTAAAGTGAATGCAGCTGAAGCATTTATTGATCGTCTCCTGTCCTCGGCAGGTCAAAGAGATGTCTCTGATCAGAAACACCATCCTGGAGTGTCAGGTTTGTGGTGAGTCAGCAGCTCAGCGTTTCTTCTCTCAATGAACCAGCTGTATATTTGAGGACCTGATGAAGCCATCCTGCCTGTCTGTCTCTCTGCAGGTTTCCACGAGCCGCGCTCTCGCTGCTCTCCTAACCCCTGCTTTAAGGGCGTGTCCTGTGTGGAGAGTCTACACTATCCTGGATACACTTGTGGACCCTGCCCACCTGGAACTAGCGGCAACGGGACGCACTGTCACGACATCGATGAGGTGGCAACAACACAACACTACAACAACACTACAACAACACAATACAACAACACAATACAACAACAACACTACAACAACACAATACAACAACAACACAATACAACAACATTACAACAACACAATACAACAACACAACAACAACACTACAACAACACTACAACAACACAATACAACAACACAACAACACTACAACACAATACAACAACAACACTACAACAACACAACAACAACAACAACACTATAACACAATACAACAACAACACAATACAACAACATTACAACAACACAATACAACAACAACAACACTACAACAACACAATACAACACTACAACAACACAAAAAACACTACAACAACACAATACAACAACATTACAACAACTACAACAACACAAAAAACAACAACACAAAATACAACAACACTACAACAACTTAATAACAACAACACTACAACAACACAATTCAACACAACACAAAATACAACAACACTACAACAACTTAACAACAACACAAAATACAACACTACAACAACACAAAAACAATAACAACACGAAAAAACAACACACAACAACAACTCTACAACAACACAAATGCTGGAATTGATGTTAACCCCGTCTCAGTGTGAGCTGCAGCCTTGTTTCTCACCTGAAGCCTGTGTGAACACTGTGGGGGGGTTCACCTGTCAGCCCTGCCCTCCTGGCCTGTGGGGGGCGCCGCTGGCTGGAACTGGACTGGACTACGCCAAGACGCACAGACAGGTCAGACACATAAACACACATTTTATTTGTCTTTATACGGTTCACGTACTGCACCATGTTAGTATGGCTAAATATGTTAGTTTGTATACTAACTGTAATACTGTAATATTTATGCTATAAAGATATATATAATATAGAATATGTCATGTACAATTAATATGTACAACAGCTTGTGTTGTAAAAATGTTGGCACGTGTCTCGCCTTCTCTTTATTATATTATTATATTTCTACATCACACAGTAAGAGAAGCACATTGTGAAGAATGTCTGGGTTCATGTGACACCTGGAGGAGCTGAACAGTTTTATATAAATGAGGAAACACTGAGACCCACAGTTCAGTCCAAAGCTTTATTAGCATAACTGACGGTGTTGTCATGTTGCCAAATTTACTCATTTGTGCACTTTTAAAGGGAAACCTGGGACCTATTTTTACATATTTTGGGCTCAAAATGACTAATAGATACAAACTGTTTTGGAATTGGTCCAGTAGATCTCCTCCACCGGCAGCCGCAAACAGGCCGCAACATAATCCTGGTGGGCAACTGCACCGTCATAGTGCGCTGTGTTTCACCCACAAGATATGGAGGGTTTTTCTTATTAACCATGTTTTCAAAGTCTCTCTGTCTGTCTCTCTCTCTCTGTCTGTCTGTCTGTCTGTCTCTCTCTGCCTGTCTGTCTCTCAGGACTGTGCAGATATTGATGAGTGCTTGGACCTCCCAGATGCCTGTGTACTGAACTCTGTGTGCATCAACACTGTGGTGAGTAAAGTTCTCTCTGGCTGTCGTACAGACAGGAGAGTGAAGAAGAAGCCTGTATAGAAACATGAGAGAGTGATGTGTGTCAGCTGACCCTCAGAGAGGCGGCGCCCTCTAGTGGCCCCCCCGCTGTAACACTGCAGTTATTAATGACACAGAAGGTGAAGACACGCTCTGTCCTCTCTCAGGGTTCATATAAGTGTGGAGGCTGTAAACCTGGTTTCCTTGGTAACCAGACGTCAGGTTGCTTCCCCAGGAAGTCGTGTGCTGCGTTGACCTTTAACCCCTGTGACTCCAACGCCCACTGCATCATGGAGAGGAACGGAGAGGTGGCCTGCATGGTGAGAGGAGGAGGACGCTGTCAGTCTGTCAGTCATCTGAACGTTCACTTCATACAAGCTTCTACAGCTGAACACTAATGCTCACCACTGTGTGTGTGTGTGCAGTGTAATGTGGGCTGGGCTGGTAATGGTAACACATGTGGAGTGGACACAGACATAGACGGGTATCCTGACCGCTCTCTGCCCTGTATGGACAACAACAAACACTGCAAACAGGTCAGACTTCATCATCTTCATCATCATCATCATCATAACAGCAGTGTTGAATCACAGCTTATATATACAGCACAGCCTGAAATAAAAACATGTTACTTTTAAATGAATTTCTGGAGCCTTCATCTCCTTACACTATGACCCGTCACATGACGTCACCTGCTTCTGTATTAGTCGCTGATTGGCTGTGAGTGTGTGACCGTCTGTCTCTGTCCACCAGGACAACTGTGTGTTTACACCAAACTCTGGTCAGGAGGATGCCGACAACGACGGGATCGGAGATCAGTGTGATGAGGACGCCGACGGAGACGGCATTAAAAATGTGGAGGTTAGACAGAGTGTGTGTGTGTGTGTGTGTGTGTGTGTGTGTGTGTGTGTGTGTGTGTGTGTGTGTGTGTGTGTGTGTGACCTCACGTGTCCTCTGTCCTCCAGGATAACTGCCGTTTGGTCCCTAACAAAGACCAGCAGAACTCAGACAGCGACTCGTTCGGAGATGCCTGCGATAACTGTCCCAACGTCCCCAACAGCGACCAGAGAGACACCGACAGCAACGGGCAGGGAGACGCCTGCGACCAGGACATCGACGGGGATGGTTAGACACAGCCAGCCTGTCTTCAGCTTCATGTCTCAATCAATCGTCTATACTTTATGTAACTGGTAGATTTAATGACTGTGTGTGTGTGTTCAGGGATTCCCAACGTTCTGGATAACTGTCCAAAGGTACCGAACCCGATGCAGACAGACAGAGACAGAGACGGAGTGGGAGACGCCTGTGACAGCTGTCCTGAACTCAGCAACCCCATGCAGGTACAGACAGACAGATAGACAGTCAGAGAGACAGACAGAAAGACAGACATTCAGGCATTCAGGGTTGCAGCGGCGTCGGACACTTTAACAAAGTCAGCAGGATCAGTAATATAATGCGTCACAATGAGTCTCTCTGTTTCAGACGGACGTCGACAACGACCTGGTGGGAGACGTTTGTGACACCAACCTGGACACGTATGTCTGACACACACACACACACACATCTCTGCGGATATAGTGCAGTCAAATCAGTGTCATGTCCTAACCATCTAGTTTTGCTGATTTAGTTGAAACAGTGAAACAGCAGCAGATGGTTTGTTTATTCTGTCGTTTTAATCTGTACGGATGAAACAGCAAAACTCTACGCTAAATAATTCAGTACAGACAAAAACTAAGGTTCAGTAAAACCCTGAAGCTCGACAGAGTAAACAGAGAGTTGAGAGTGTGAACTCTGCTTACGGCAGACTGACTGGTCCTCCTGTCTTCTTCCTGCAGGGACGGAGACGGTCACCAGGACAGCAGAGACAACTGTCCAGACATCCCCAACAGCTCCCAGCTGGACTCCGATAACGACGGCCTCGGAGACGACTGTGACCACGACGACGACAACGACGGCGTCCTTGATGACTACGACAACTGCAGACTCATCGTCAACCCCAACCAGAAAGACTCCGACGGTAACGACCAGTTCAGACCTGTCAGCAGAGGACAGACGTCACCAGACTGTCCGTCTCTGTTGCTCTATATGTAAACACAAGCCAGAGACAGAACAGCAGAGTTATCCTGTGTAACTATACATACAGAAACATGTTATTTCTCTCTGTGGTGCCACACCTCTGAGCAGTGCATTCTATATTTTTGTGGGTAAACTTTTTCTTGCATCATCTCTGTGGCTCAATCAAAGTCCAATGATGTGTTTATCTCTGGACCTGGCTTCTTCCTGGAAGACCATAAAGGTGGTCTCTGCCAGGCTGGCTGTCAGTGTCACTCTGATGGTACTGCTCAGCACTGCTGTAGACCCTGTTCTCTTCTGTTCTGTGGGGATCAATAGAACCAGATCATCAGCAAACAGCAGGACTTCATGTCAGAGCACAGACTGTTTATAAAGACAGGCTGTATATAAAGACAGACCGTATATAAAGACAGACTGTTTATAAAGACAGACTGTATATAAAGACAGACTGTTTATAAAGACAGACCGTATATAAAGACAGACTGTTTATAAAGACAGACTGTTTATAAAGACAGACTGTTTATAAAGACAGACTGTTTATAAAGACAGGCTGTTTATAAAGACAGACTGTATATAAAGACAGGCTGTATATAAAGACCGACTGTTTATAAAGACAGGCTGTATATAAAGACAGACAGACTGTTTATAAAGACAGACTGTTTATAAAGACAGACCGTATATAAAGACAGACTGTTTATAAAGACAGACTGTTTATAAAGACAGACCGTTTATAAAGACAGACTGTTTATAAAGACAGGCTGTTTATAAAGACAGACTGTATATAAAGACAGACTGTTTATAAAGACAGGCTGTTTATAAAGACAGGCTGTTTATAAAGACAGACTGTATATAAAGACAGACCGTTTATAAAGACAGACTGTTTATAAAGACAGGCTGTTTATAAAGACAGACTGTATATAAAGACAGACTGTTTATAAAGACTGTTTATAAAGACAGGCTGTTTATAAAGACAGACTGTATATAAAGACAGACTGTATATAAAGACCGACTGTTTATAAAGACAGGCTGTATATAAAGACAGACAGACTGTTTATAAAGACAGACTGTTTATAAAGACAGACCGTTTATAAAGACAGGCTGTTTATAAAGACAGACTGTATATAAAGACAGACAGACCGTTTATAAAGACAGACTGTTTATAAAGACAGGCTGTTTATAAAGACAGGCTGTATATAAAGACCGACTGTTTATAAAGACAGGCTGTATATAAAGACAGACAGACTGTTTATAAAGACAGACTGTTTATAAAGACAGACCGTTTATAAAGACAGGCTGTTTATAAAGATGGCCGACGTGTCTCCTCTTCCTCCACTGTACAAAATGAATCCAAAATGTCTTGGATACGGGAGTCTGCGCAGTAGTGATCGAGGTCCCGCCCATACACCCGCCTGAACCAATCACAGCACACTCACAGCTGTCAATCATGACGTCTCCCCCCCTTTTTATAGCATCAAATAACTAATTAAAACCAAACTGATCAGAAAAACGAACACTTGAACAAACATCAGCGTGAGAAGATTTTTCAGTTTGTCCCATCCACTAACATGGAGGGGGCGGGGCTTATGACCTGTACTGCAGCCAGCCACCAGGGGGCGATCCAGAGGTTCTGGCTTCACTTCTGGGGAGCGGTCATGTCGGCCATCGTTGTTTACAGTCTGTGGTTCCTGCAGAGACCTGGAGCCAAAGACTGCTGCTCATTAATGTCAATATTCAATAGTGTTGGACTCAAACGCTGTCTGTCTCTCTATCTGTCTCTCTTTCTGTCTCTCTGCCTGTCTGTCTCTCTCTGTCTCTCTGCCTGTCAGTCTCTCTGTCTGTCTGTCTCTCTCTCTCTGCCTGTCTGTCTCTCTCTCTGCCTGTCTGTCTCTCTCTCTCTGCCTGTCTGTCTCTCTCTCTGTCTGTCTGTCTCTCTCTCTCTGCCTGTCTGTCTCTCTCTCTGCCTGTCTGTCTCTCCAGTGAACGGTGTTGGAGACGTCTGTGAGAATGACTTTGATAATGACGCAGTGATGGATTTGATTGACGTGTGTCCGGAGAGTGCTGAGGTCACTCTGACAGACTTCAGAGCCTATCAGACGGTCATCCTGGACCCAGAGGGCGACGCCCAGATCGACCCCAACTGGGTGGTTCTGAACCAGGTGACCCTCTAACGTTCAGATCAGCACACTGTAAAAAAATACATTCAAAATGTTACTTAAGTATTAAAGTATCAGTGAGAGTACTCGTTAGGCAGCAGATATCATCATCATATCATATATTAATTAACTACCATACTTTATATACGTTATAGAATATATAGAATATATCATTATATGTAGGACAGAGATGGTGCACGGAGAACAGGCTGAGGAGTTTTGACCTCTTGGGTCTCTCTGTGTGAACAGGTCCAGGAGAAACCTCCTCAGGTCTGGATCCGGGGAGCAACACCTGAGTGTTGCTCTAAGTTTGTTGACTCATACTAATCTCTCTTCTAACAGTGGTGTCTTCTCTTCAGGGTATGGAGATAGTTCAGACAATGAACAGTGATCCTGGTTTGGCTGTGGGTATGTGTTTTTATTTGAATCTTTATTGGATCCAGGACCCGTCGAGCTGTGCTCCAGGTCTGAGTGTATACCCTCTCCTCCTCTGTGTGTCTGCAGGCTACACGGCGTTTAACGGCGTCGACTTCGAGGGAACATTTCACGTCAACACGGTGACCGACGACGACTACGCCGGCTTCCTCTTCGGTTACCAGGACTCATCAAGTTTCTACGTGGTGATGTGGAAACAGACGGAGCAGACGTACTGGCAGTCCCTCCCCTTCAGAGCCATGGCCCAGCCGGCGCTGCAGCTCAAGGTATCTACTCTGCTTCTTTTTAAGTGTTTTCAGTTTTCAGTTTATCAGTCAGGCGGTCGCAGGTTTGATTCCCAAAATGTTCCCTGTGTTCTCCTGAGAACCATCCAGTGATTGAATGAATAAATTGATCCTCTGTGTCCGTCCTGCAGGCAGTGAAGTCTCAGACCGGACCAGGAGAGTTTCTGAGGAACGCTCTGTGGCACACTGGGGACACACCTGGAGAGGTGAAGCTGCTCTGGAAGGATCCACGAAACATCGGCTGGAAGGACAAAACCTCGTACCGCTGGCAGCTCAGCCACCGGCCGCAGGTGGGATACATCAGGTAAGACCGAAACCAGACCTGAAGCTGCGTTAGACCAAAACCAGACCTGCAGGTGGGTTAGACCGAAACCAGACCTGAAGCTGAGTTAGACCCTAAACCAGACCTGAAACTAGGTTAGACCCTAAACCAGACCTGAAGCTGAGTTAGACCCTAAACCAGACCTGCAGGTGGGATGGATCTTAACTAGACCTGAAGCTGAGACCTTAAAGTAGGGGTATAAGTAGTACTGATACTGCAGTATAGCAGTATCCTCTAGAACTGATACTGCAGTACTCTGTCAGTCTGCAGCTGTGTCTCTTTCTCTCGTCTCTTTCTCTCTTTACTTTTTACTGCATTCTTTCCCCTCTGAAACTTCTTTGTGGCTCCGGGGCCCCCCGGTACTCTATTGTACCCGTCTCCATGACGACCAAAGCCCTGGCAAGAATCCGCCTCGGCAACCGTTGATATGCAGATCAGTCGGAGAGGAGAACTGGAAAAGTTTTCACATAAACCACACAGTACATCTACAGCGTGAGGACAATAACAGACACTGACAGACACTAACAGACACTCACAGACACTCACAGACACTAACAGACACTGACAGACACTAACAGACACTCACAGACACTCACAGACACTAACAGACACTGACAGACACTAACAGACACTGACAGACACTCACAGACACTAACAGACACTGACAGACACTAACAGACACTGACAGACACTAACAGACACTGACAGACACTAACAGACACTAACAGACACTGACAGACAATAACAGACACTGACAGACACTAACAGACACTCACAGACACTCACAGACACTAACAGACACTGACAGACACTAACAGACACTGACAGACACTAACAGACACTAACAGACACTGACAGACACTAACAGACACTGACAGACTCTCACAGACACTGACAGACACTCACAGACATTAACAGACACTCACAGACACAGACAGACACTCACAGACACTGACAGACACTAACAGACAATAACAGACACTCACAGACATTAACAGACACACACAGACAATAACAGACACTCACAGACATTAACAGACACACACATACACAGACAGACTCTCACAGACACTCACAGACACTAACAGCACTCACAGACATTAACAGATACTCACAGACATTAACAGACACTAACAGACAATAACAGACACTCACAGACATTAACAGACACACACATACACAGACAGACTCTCACAGACACTCACAGACACTAACAGACACTCACAGACATTAACAGACACTCACAGACACTCACAGACACAGACAGACTCTCACAGACAGACACTCACAGACAGACACTCACAGACATTAACAGACACTCACAGACATTGACAGACACTAACAGACACTCACAGACATTGACAGGCATTGACAGACACTCACAGACATTGACAGGCATTGACAGACACTAACAGATACTCAGACACTCACAGACACAGACAGACTCTCACAGACAGACACTCACAGACAGACACTCACAGACACTAACAGACACTCACAGACACTCACAGACATTAACAGACACACACAGACATTGACAGGCATTGACAGACACTAACAGACACTCACAGACACTCACAGACACAGACAGACTCTCACAGACAGACACTCACAGACACTCACAGACACTCACAGACACTCACAGACACAGACAGACTCTCACAGACAGACACTCACAGACAGACACTCACAGACACTAACAGACACTCACAGACACTCACAGACATTAACAGACACACACAGACATTGACAGGCATTGACAGACACTAACAGACACTCACAGACACTCACAGACAGACAGACACTCACAGACACTCACAGCAGGTTTAAAGGAGCAGAAGTCAGTCAGTTTGTTTCAAACTCACTGAAATGTTTCTTAAAACGTTTCCTGTTGTTGGAAACGGCCGATTTTAAAAGTCTGGACTCACATTCAGCAGTCGGTCAGGAGGAAGAAAAGAGCCAAATAAAGGAGGTCTGTAGAAAGTCTATTCACAGAGCTGGGGGTCGTTCGTCCTCTCTCTCTCTTCCAGCTGCTGTTTCTTCAGTTTGGATATCTGATACAAAACCAAAGCCACAAAAACAACTAAAACCAAAATGTTCCATCGTTCCAAGAAATAAAAACTAAAACAAACACAGAAACCTCTTAATGCTCCAGCAGCAACACCGACAGACTCCTATTGATCAGCTCAAAGAAATAAACACACCTGCTGTTACCACCAGTGACCACAGGCCAGATCAGCCAGGACCGAGCTTTAAATAATCACCATAAACATCAAATACCATAATATTAAATCTATAGCGTTTGGTTTGTAACTCAGTGTATCTCTGTGTTTCTCTCGGAGAGCGTTTGGTTTGTAACTCTGTGTGTCCTGGTGTTTCTGTGTGTGTGTCTGTGTTTCAGGGTGAAACTGTTTGAAGGGACAGACATGGTGGCGGACTCTGGTGTTGTGATCGACACCACGATGAGAGGAGGCCGGCTCGGTGTCTTCTGTTTCTCCCAGGAGAACATCATCTGGTCCAACCTGCGCTACAGATGTAACGGTACGACCTCTGACCCCGAACACACACAACAGAACAAACGCTGCGTTTGGAGATGAAGCTTTCAGCTCGTTCATCAAACCAGTCTGACAGAAACAGAATAGAACATCTGGAAAGAGACGCTGATTCTTGATGTTCTTCGATCATTTTTTACCTTCTGTGGTCGCTGAGAGCTGCAGTCGTCACGTTACTTCAGTATAAAAACAGACGATTTATCTCAGAGATGAAGTCTCTTTCTGTTTTGTTATGTTTATGTTAGATTCATATTTTGTCTACAAGAAGTTCAAACTGTGAAAACTCGTGTTAGAACAGCTTTCAGATTATGAACGGTATCATTAACATGTGCTGTTGTCAGTTAACAAGCATTAATTCATCTTTTTCATTTCAGACACAGTGCCTGAAGACTTCCAGTCTCATCGTAAACAAGTTCTGATGCACATTCAGGTCTGAGAGCTGCAGACGAGCTGTTCTCACACACACACACACACACACACTCGAGCTTCTCTGAATCCACTTTAACTGTAGTGTGAGTGTGTGCTGTGCATGTGCATTTTGGATGAGGAGGTGGATTAAAGGTATCAGAGCAACAGTCTGGAGAAACACTGACGAGAAGCACCTGAACGCACCTATAAAGGTCTGAGTCTGTGCCCCCCCCCGCCCACACACACACACACACAGCTGTATAAAGTGTGTGTGTGTGTTTCTGTTCAGTCGTGTTTCTCCAGACAGACGTGAACTCATCTCAGCTCTTCAGTCAGAGTTCATGTTTATCAGCGTAGTTTAAAAAGATACATGAAAACAAGCAGTCAGAGTCCCGACTGCTGTAAACTCACCTGAAGAGTTCATTTCATCACCGTGACGATCCAGAGGTCTGGTCTCATCATGCTGTCTGTCAGCGTTTCTTTAAATGAATGAAACTTTGTTTGTCTTTCTATCAGAACATTTCAGATCAGTTCAGTTCTGCTGAGTTTAACTGAAGAACAAATAGTTGAACTCCCACAGACCTGCTGAGAAGTGCTAAGCTAATGCTACAGAGAGGAGCGCCCCGCCTTTGATTCAAACAGTGGAATATTCCTTTAACATGTTTCTGTGTGTATTTTCAAATGTACATATCTCTGTTGAAATAAACTCCCCGTCCATGACTTTTCCTAAAATGGTGGTTTTGTTTTTCTCGATGATTTTCACCCTAAAAACTCTGGAGTGACTCGAGGGAGTTTACAGAAGCAGCTTTTAGTCTCAAAAGTATGTGGCCATCAATAACAATGCTAACATGCTAATGTTTAGCCGGTTTAATGTTCACCATCTTAGCTTAGCATGTTAGCATGCTAACATTAGCTAGTTAGCAGTAAACACGTGATGGGACACGTCTGTAGTTCTGCAGGTATTTGGTCATAAACCAAAGTGTTGGACACATTAACATGTTGACCTGATGGTGGCGCTAGATGAAGAGTCAGAGGATCAGCAGAGTTCTTACAGTTCATCCTGAGGGGACCATGAACGATGAACCACAGACAGACAGACACACTGAGAGACAGACAGGCAGACATTAGCATCCATAGAGTGACGCTGCTAACATGAGTGAGAATATATCGTGCACTGATCACTGGAGTAAAATGAGACAGTTTGTATTGAACTCCACAGTAACGCCACAGAAGGTCAAACAGTCTGTTAGTACGTGTTCTCTGTTCTACCTCGTCTCTCTGAGCTTCAGCCATGTTTCCCTCCTGTTCTCTGGAGGTGGGGGGGTTGTGACCCCTGGGCCGGGGAGGCCGGGACGAGTGCAATATTGGAGGGGGGACATGACAACAGTGCACCGCATCCCGGACCTGCCCGACCCCGGGAGGAAACACACCACACACCCTGAAACACACACAGGAGGGGAGTTAGTACAACAAAGGCTGAATTCACTGACGTGTTCAAAACTAAACGCTGCTCCACTCTGTTAATGCAGCCATTTAATCATTTATACTGTGGTTTTATATTGCTGCTGTAAAACCCAGCACAGTATCCCTCATTATTACACTCATGTTGGAGGACATACCAACACCGTCCTGTCTTCAGCCTGTATCAGTGTCCATGTAGTCCGTCAGCAGCTCCTGTCTGCAGTGGATCATGGATGTTCAGACAACTATCACTGTGATACTGAAGAAAAGCTCTTTGTTCTTTCTGGACGGACATCAGAGATAATGATCTCCTCGGGACTAAGTCAAAAATATTAAATAAAGAGTCAAAATTATGATAAAATCAAAATTATGACTTACCATGATTATTATTTAACATGATTGTTTTTTTCTTTTACTGGCAGAAATGAGCTTCCATACTTCTCTCAGAGTTAAACAGAAACTGTGTTGTGTTCAGGTTCTTGTTGCTGCGTGTTTCTCTGCTGCTGTTTGTTTCACACTACATTCATGTAAAAACCCTCCAAAGTGTTTTTCACTCGTACAAATTAAACACTGACATTAAAGTTGAATTAAGAACCAAAACCAACAACAGTAACTCACCGCTCTGCTGCTGCTCGGTCCCTCTGGCATTGTGTGGTTTCTGGTCTGTGGAGGGTCTCAGTCCGTCAGTCCTGGTTTTGGTCCGGACCCCCTCACCCTGCCCCCTCCTCCCCCGCCCCCCCAAACACTAACAAAGGCTCTGAGAGCAGCTCGGTGAGGCGTGGAGGGGCCCCGCTTCACACTTAAAGGGCCAACAACTTAACCTGCTAAACCCTGCTAGACCCTCCGTCTGTACACACTCACAACTTTATTTAAAAAAGATGGAACCAGCTGAAACAGGTAAAGTGACTATCATTTATTCACTAGAACATCTCAATAGAACATTAGAACAGCTGATGAGCCGTGAGGTCGTGACCTTCAGGTGAAACTGATGTTTTAACCAGAAATCAGTGGAGTCAGTTTGATGAGCAGCAGGTTGTTTTTGTGTCAGTGCTGCCTCCTGCTGTCTGTCTGATGCTACTACAGCTCCAACTGATCTGAGATCATCCAACTGTTCAGTGTTCAGTATGAGTCAGCTGATGATCAGTTTCCCATATAACAGCTGCTGCCTTGTCAGCAAGCTTAATAAATTATTAGTAAATATTTTAAATGAGCAAATAAATTAGTTTTTATATTACTTAAAATTAAGTTATACAGTTTGAAATTAACCACAAAAATTAGTCTCTTCTGTAGTTTCTTTCCTAATGATGCTGTCCAGCTGCAACACACTGACAGACTTTTAGCTGCTCTTCTTTGAAGAAATACAGTTTTAAATTAGCTCTGATATTTGTGGGACACATTGTGCTACTTTATTCAATGACCCCTCAGATTTATCTGGTGGCCCTTTGGAAGGGCCAGACCCTAGGTTGGAAACCACTAGACTAAACTAGCTAACTGTATATAAAGCAGTTAAAACTAGCTAACTAACCCATATAACTAACTATATAATTTACAATATTTCCTTCTGAGATGTGAAGTAGAAATATAACAGAAAGTAGCTCAACATGGCACTTAAGTACAGTACTTGAGTAAATATGTTTATTTACTTTCCACCACTGAGTATATCTGATCTTTAAATCATTATTATTAGTAGTAAATTATTTATTGACCATTTATAAAACCATCTGTTACAACTTATAAACTGCAGATTAAAGACAGCTTCAACTTCCTGAAATAAAAATAAACTCCTGCTGCAGCGTGTGTGTGTGTGTGTGTGTGTGTGTGTGTGTGTGTGTGTGTGTGTGTGTGGTGTGTGTGTGTGTGTGTGGTGTGTGTGTGTGTGATGACAGTTGTTGTGCAGCAGGTGTTGGTTAGTGGTGATTTTTTTAGAAACAAGTAAAGCTCCCTAGTCAGCTGTGAATGCACCACGAGGCAAAGACCAGAACCCAGTCTGGGACACCACAAACCTTAGAGTGCTGGACAGACCTGAACGGAGTCCTGGAGAGACCTGGAGAGTTGTGAACCTAGTTGAGGTCCCTCAGGACAAAGTGAGGACATGGACGGCCTCTGATACTGAATCTGTTGAAGGTAAGAGACCAATCTGTCTTTACATGTCATGCAGATCAAACAGATCTGAACTTTATTTTGAAAATCACTGGATCAAACTGCAAAACTAATCTGAACTCATTCAGTTTCCTGACACATTATTATTACATATATATTTTTCTTATGTAACTGATTCAGTGCAGTGAATGTGTGAAGCAGTAACTATCAGTGTGGAGCGGTAAACTGATCTACAGTCAGTAAACACAACAGCTGTTTGTCAGCAGGACAATAAAGACTGAACATTCAAAGCATCTAAACTCAAACTGTTACAGACTCAACCATTAGCTCCGATGCTAACTGGTGCTAAACCACACGTCTCCTGTTTATCTCTGTTTCTACACCTGATCAATAAACAACATGCAACCTGTGAATCAGACCTAATATCACTCTTTACAGCCCTGAACCGATACTTAGATCTATATACACACATACAGCATGTGATTCTACACTAACATCAACAGCCAGTGTCTGTCTGTCTGTGTGGCTGTAACTCTGGGGGGCAACTGGGGTTTAAATTTAGACTTCATAGCCCCCAAACACACACACACACACTGAGCCCCTCCCACCTGTTTAAAGGTCAGCTGACTGCAGAAACAGAGTGGAAGCCTGTCAGTCATTTTAAAGGAACACTTCTTCTCTTCCTCTGAGAGTCAGATGTTCACTTTGATTCCACTACACATAAAGCTACAGCTGGTTAGCTTAGCTTAGCATAAAGACTGGAAACAGCTGGCCTGGCTCTGTCCACCTCCCAGCTCCTCTGAAGCTGAACAGAAACTAAAACCACAGTTTGAACCTGCTGGAACCACTTCAGCTCTTTGGGTGAAATATTCAGACAGACATCGTGATTCTTCGCTCAGGCTGTGGAGGAAGCTGAAGCCACGCGTTCGCACATTTCTGTCGTACCAAAGAGAAACATCGCTTAAACCTGTTTGGTTGAGCTGAAGCCTGCTGATTAATGCAGGTTTACACTGTTTATATGTCCAGGGACAGATAAACACTCACGGGGCCCCTGCTGAGGGCCACACACACACACACACACACACCCCTTCCTCCCAGAAACCAGCCTTTATATTCACACTTGAGCACTACAAGGCTTCAGGTTTAGTGAGTCGCAGCGTCACGGCTAGATGTGGGCCCTCAATATTTGGGGCCACCTGAGGGCCCCTTACCTCACTTTGCTTACCACAAAGCCCCTGAGGGTCTCGGGCCCCGGGGCAGTTGCCCACTTACCCTGGTTGATAATTCAGCATTGTGTCACATAATTAAAGGAACTGTTTTGGTGACAAATGGAAAATGTTTCAGCATCTGTCTGTCTGTCTGTCTGTCAGTGAATCTGACTGACGCTGTAACCAATGAATGAACAGCGCCACAGTAAGCCCCGCCCCCTGCCTGCTGCTGTTTGTTCTGCAGAGTAAAACCCAGACAAACAGACGAGAGTCCATGTTACAACAGAGAGAGAGAGAGACAGGTCAACACTGACACACCAAACTCTGTGTGATTTTTGACTGTTTCTGGAGTTGCTGGTGTGCCAAAGCAGATTCAGACTCGTGTGTTGGTGACACTGTTCTGCAGGTAAAAGCTCATCTTCATCTTACTTCAGATTTATTCTAAAAGATGAATTGTCTCGTCAATAAAATATCAAAAGTAATGCCCAACTTACTGAAATTGATCATTCCAATATAATTTATTGATCAGCTGAACTGGATTCAGTGAGCACAGCAGGTGTTAATATTAAACAGATGTTTAATCAGCACCAGCTCAGCATTATAACTTCAGGAAACTCGACTGAAGAGCAGCTTGTTGTCGTGGATGAATCATGTGACTTCAGGATCGATTCTGTCTGAATAACTGATTCAGTTATTTATTTATAGAAAACGCTGCGTCCTTCATTTTAACAGCTGATCTGTTTTTTGGATCTGTATATTAGGATTTGTCATGTGACCACCCTGGTGTTGTTGCTGTCTGTAGTGTCCTGCACCATGCAGCTGGGCACTTCAATAAACAAATCAATCACTACTGCAAGAATAGAATAGAATAGAATGTCTTTATTGTCATTGTACAGGTACAACGAAATTAAAATGCCAATCTTTAAGGTGCTAAACAATAATTAATAAGTAAAAACAATACTAAATAAGCAATAAATAAAACATATCATACACAAAACATTAACATTCTGCAGATATTGCACAATTCCTTGATATTGCACCGTGAATTATTTTACAAGAAAATGTTCAGATTTTGTTTAGTGTAGTTATGGCTCTGGCATAAAAACTGTTCTTCAGCCTGTTAGTCCGAGCTTTCAATGACCTGAAACGTCTGCCTGAGGGCAGTTCAAAGATCAGATGTCCTGGGTGAGATGGGTCCATGAGAATATCTTGTGCTTTCCTGAGACAGCGGGAACTGTACAGATCTTCCAGGGAAGGGAGAGGGCAGCCGATAATCTTTTGGGCTGTGGTGACGACCCTCTGGAGCGCTTTCTTGTCTGCAGCTGTGCAGCTGGAGAACCACACACTGATGCAGTAGGTCAAGATGCTCTCTATGGAGCAACGATAAAAGGACACCAGCAGATTTTGTGTGAGGTGGTTATTCCTGAGTACTCTCAGGAAGTGCAGTCTCTGCTGTGCCTTCTTGATGATGGCAGTGGTGTTGATGCTCCAGGTCAGGTCATCCTCTATGTGAATGCCCAGAAAGCGGAAGTCTGAGACCCTCTCCGCACAGTCCCCGCCGATGAACAGAGGCTTTTTTCCTTCTGAAGTCTATGATCAGCTCCTTAGTCTTGGTAGTGTTTAGTACCAGGTTGTTCTTTTTGCACCACACTGACAGCTGCTCCACCTCATCTCGATATGCAGACTCATCGCCCCCAGAGATGAGCCCCACCACAGTAGTGTCATCTGCAAATTTTATGATACTGTTGCTGGAGTGAGTGGGGGTGCAGTCATGTGTGTAGAGGGTGTAGAGCAGGGGACTCAGCACGCAGCCCTGAGGGGATCCAGTGCTGAGGCTGAGAGCTGAAGAGATGTGGGGGCCTACTCTCACCCTCTGGGAGCGATTTGACAGGAAGTCCTTGATCCATAAGCAGATGGAGTGAGATAGTCCCAGGTCTAACAGTTTGGTTACCAGTCTGTTTGGGAGGATGGTGTTAAATGCTGAAGTCCACAAAGAGTAGTCGCACGTAGCTCCCCTACTGCTCCAGGTGGGACAGTGCAGCATGGAGAGCTGTGGCTATAGCGTCCTCCGTGGACCTGTTAGCTCTGTAGGCAAACTGGTGAGGGTCAAACCTCGATGGGAGTTTTGAAATTATGTGGGTCCGGACCACCTTCTCGAAGCACTTCATGATGATAGGTGTAAGTGCTACTGGATGGTAGTCGTTCAGGCTACTGATGGGGTTTTTCTTCGGGATTGGGACTATTGTAGAGACCTTCAGGCAGGGGGGGACCACAGCCACAGACAGGGACTGGTTAAAGATCTTGGTGAAGACCCCCGCCAGTTGATATGTGCAGTCCCTCAGCACCTGTCCTGAGACACCGTCGGGTCCCGCAGCTTTCCTCAGGTTCACAGCCCTCAGCGTGCGCCTCACCTCGTGCTCCTCTACTGTGAGGACGTGGCTGCCATGGGCTGGTGGATGTAGCGGGGCTGCCTCCGGTGACTCTACCTCAAAGCGGGCAAAGAAGTGGTTTAGCTCCTCTGCGAGTGAGGCGTCGCTGTCAGCAGCAGAGAGGTTGCTGGGTCTGTAGTTTGTGAGGTGATGGACCCCCTGCCACACCTGCCTGGAGTCGTTGCTCTGAAAGCAGTCCTCTATCCTCCTCCTGTAGTCAGCCTTGGCCCCCCTGATGCCCCTCTTCAGGTTGGCTCTGGCAGCACTGTATAGTGCCCCATCACCAGACCTGAAGGCGGTGTTCCTCTCCCTGAGCAGGCTCTGCACTTCTTTTGTCATCCAGGGCTTCCTATTCGGGTAGACCCAGATGCATTTGTCCACAGTGACAGTATCCGTGCAGAACTTGATGTAATCCAGGACAGCTTCTGTGAACTGCTCCAGGTCCTGATGTTCGAAAACATCCCAGTTAGTTAGCATGAAGCAGTCCTGCAGTTGTTGAGAAGCACCTCCGGGCCACGTTTTCACAGTTCTGGATGTGGTAGGAGCAGTTCTCCTGAGGGGGGTGTATGCTGGGGTGTATGCTGGTATAAGTTGCAGGGACAAGTGGTCTGACTGGCCCAGGTGTGGTAGTGGCTTAGCCCTAAAGCCCAGCTTGATGTTCGAGTAGACCTTGTCAAGTGTGTTTTCTCCTCTAGTGGCACACTTAACATGCTGGTGGAGTTTAGGGAGCACAAGACTATTGTATTAGAATGCTGTACCTAATAAACTGGACACTGACATATTACAGAAGCTAATAACTAGTAATAATGTGAGCAGAATGTGCAGGTGAACAGGTGTGAACAGCTGATGTTTGTGTGTGCAGGTGGTCTGATGGGTCCTGAAGAAGAAGAAGAAGGTCTCAGGTAACAAAGCAGGTGAGTTGGACTCTGCTGATGGATGATCACCATCATCATCATCATCATCATCATCCTGTAGAGTCACATGACTGTGATTTACACACCTGTAACATGTGACACGCTGCACTGTGTCATGAACTGGTTCCACTGTGACTGAAGCTGAAGGTTGGACAGTGAGATGTGTTGGATATTATAAGAAATGATGATGATGATGATGATGATGATGTACAGACAGCTGATGAGGCTCATCACTGTGATTACAGTCAGTGAAACTGGATTCATACGAAACCTGATGAAGAATGAAGAGTGATGTGTTTACCAAGAATGATGATCACAGTTGTTGCTAATGGACTTTAATATGTTCTAATCACGAGATGATCAGATCAACTGTCATTGATCCTGACAGAGAGAGAGAGATATCTGGAAGCTGAGCTCTCTCTCTCACCTCATATCAGACTGAGCTGATCAGGTTCAGGTCTGCAGTGTGGACGTTGAGGTATTTAAGGGTTAACGGGGTTCATTCACAGGATACAGAGCAGGTGGGTTCATGTGTTGGACCGACAGGTAACAGACAGGTGAGTGTGACACCATCCCTCTGTTTGTGTCTCAGAGTCGCGGTGATCTCTGTGAGCTCGTCCCGGGTTCAGTCTGCTGATGGAGCCTCGGGCCGCCGTCCCATACCACACAGCGTTACCATGGAAACACTGCATCCACCTGACTCTGCTGCTGGTCCAGCTGAGTTTACCTGAAGGTACAAACACACAGCTGACCTGCCAACGACTACATGTTAGCATGAAGCGCTAGAAGCTAACTGCTTCAAAATAAAAGCCTGTTGTCTTAAATTCTGACAACCAATCAGACAGAAGAAAAGCTACATATACTTTAATAAAAACATAAACATACTGAATAATGAATAATAAAGTGAAGAAAACATCAGGATGGAAACAGGAAATTCATGTTTCTGTAAGACTTTCGTTTGTTTCTTTTTTAATGATTTAGCTTCACTTCAGTCCTCCACAGCTTCACTGGGCTGTTTCCATAATGCAACTTGATAGTGTCTTTCATTAGAGCCAGGCCTGAAACTAATGATTATTTGTGGTCTGATGACATCACTGTGCCATCATCCAGGTCATGGACCTCCGGAGCCACAGACCTGAGATCAGCTGCTGCTTCTCTGATGTTTAAACAAACTCTCCTCTCTTCAGTTGCAGCTTCCTGTCGGATCCTCAGGTGTAACTCTGATTTTGTGGCCGCGACATTGGACCTGGGCAGCAGCAGCAGCGGGGGTGGAGGTGGACCTGGAGGAGGAGGATCAGAAGCAGGACCAGGTGGAGGACCAGGTGGAGCAGCTCTCAGCAGGGAGGCAGTGAACGCTGGGTACTGCAGCGCCCTGCGCTCCTATGCCATGTGCACTAAGCGGATGGCGCGGGCATGTCGCGGTGACCTGGCGTACCACTCTGCGGTTCAGGGCATCGAGGACCTGCTCATCCAGCACCGCTGCCCCCGGGCGGGGCCCACCGCCCAGCCACGGCCCCTGCCTCAGGGCACGCTGTCTGGAGAAGCCTGCCTCTACGAGAGGAGCTTCCTCAGCAGAGAGGGACGCAGGCCGGAGTACCTGCACTGCGGCGTGTTCGGAGACCCGCACGTTCGAACCTTCAACAACGACTTCCAGACATGTGCCGTGCAGGGGGCGTGGCCTCTCATAGACAACGAGTACCTGTACGTACAGGCCACCAGCTCGCCAGCAAGGGGGGGGGCGCACGCCACAGCGCTCACTAAGGTGAGTCCCAGAGATTCGCTCAGTGCTGATGTTAGAGTGCCGTGTGTCGTTTCACACGCAGTCACAGTGTCTGATCAATCACCTGATTGATCATCGATCTGACTGTGGATCAGAAATGTTGGCCACTTGGCCCGTCACTTTGAGCTGACGGTCAGATTTCCAACATGGCTGCCGCCTCGCTGCATCTCTTTTGATGGTGAGGATGAGGTCGTCGTCGTATTTAACTTTATTGACGGCGACAGAGTCGATCAGGAGTTCAGGGTCGTGTTCACACAGTTCAGTCGTAAATGTTGAGTTTAAAGATACTGAAATGATGTCACCTGTTGTGTGGTATTGATTGTTCACAGATCACCATCATCTTTAAGAACTGGCGTCAGTGTATTGATCAGCAGCTGTACCAGGCGGAGCTCGATAACGTTCCCGCTGCGTTCGCTGATGGCTCAGTGGCGAGCGGCGAGCGGCGAGGTCATCACAGCCTGACGGTCCGGACTCAGAGTCCCGGCCGACACGTGGAGATCCGAGCAGCTCACATCGGCACGCTGCTGGTGGTACGTCAGAGCGGACGCTCGCTCGGCCTGTCGGTCCGCTCGCCACGCAGCATCGTAGAGGCCTTCGGCCCTGAGCAGGACCTGCAGCTGTGTGTGTGGGGCTGCCCTGCCTCCCAGAGACTCAACACGCTCCGCCCAGCGGCACCGGACCCCTCGCCTTCCTCATCCACCAGCGCCCGGGCTCACTGCGCCGCGCTGCTTCCTGCCCAGGACGTCTACTACCAGGCCTGCGTGTTCGACCTGATCACCAGCGGAGACCTGAACTCCAGCACGGCCGCCGTCAGCGCGCTGCAGGACGCCAGAAACATGATCTCTGACACACTGAGAGTTCACCTGCTGCCCGTCGCCTCCGCCGAGCAGCACGGAGCCCGACTGGACCTGACGCTGCTGCTGCTCGGCATGCTGGGAACTATAACCAGAGCCTGAAGCGGCAAGAAGTCATGCAGACCTCAGACCTGTAGCTTTAACAGGTGATGAACTAGACAATGACATCACACACACCTGTGGTCATGTAACTGCAGCAGATCCAACATGGCGTCCTGCTGTGAGACTTTGTGGATGAAACAGAGACTTTAATAGAATGTAAACAGGAAGTCCTCCAGGGTCCAGCAGACCGCAGCAGACAGACAGGTGAAGGCAGGTTTCAGACTCTGCGGTCCTCCGCTGAGGTTTGATGTAAATATATGAACATGTTGTAATTATGTGAGCAGCTCGTTAGAACCAGCAGCGCTCCATCGCAGGCAAACCTCCATCATGTCTTCTTCAAACTTCCTCTTCGGTCTCTCAGATGATGAGACTTCATGTTCTCTGCTGCAGACACACTTAATCAATCAATCAATAATAGTAATATAGAGTTTGCATGACTGCAGCTCTCAGGTTTAACACGTGGAGATAATCCTCCATCCAGAGATGGTTTACGCTCCAGCAGACGGACCTCAGGGCCAACTGGGAGTCTAGACCCCTGGGGGCCCCGCAACACACCAACACTGTTCAGGATCTTTGCGGTCTGAGTTCTGCACCAAACGTTAAACTGAGTGACTTTATATCTCACATATATATCACATTTAGAGGACTTCCTGTTCCTGGGTCCAATCACATCAGCCTCTGCACCTGTTGGGGGGGGGGGGGGCTGCATCTTCTTTGGATAAAAAGAAGTACTCACATTTTTTACTGCAGTAAAAGTACCACTGCCACAGTGTGAAATACTCAGTTACAAGTTAAAGCTCTGGGCCGCAGCAGCTCTGTGTGAGTTCAGACTGGTTTGATTTCTAACTGACTCGGAGTTTATGTTTCTGACATTTTAATAGCTGAAACAGTTCCAACAATCTCACATCTCGCCCTGAGCAGCTGTGAAGTCCTCCGTGAAACAGCGGTCGGCATTTTGAAAGGTGAGGAGGAGCGAATTATATCGGCTTTTTTCGGTTTCCTCCCAATAATACGGCCCCGTTATGTCACCCCGTGTTGTAGTTGACGGTTTCACCACTCGATGTCGCTGTTGTTATTCAGCTGCAGCTGTAGATGAAGGTTGTATTGATCACCTGCTCGTGATGCTTTGTCCTAGTTGACGAACCTTTTTGTTGTTGTTTGGTGATTAACGTTAGCTACTTTTAGCCGTTAGCCTCTTCGCTGTTGCGTAGCAAAGTGTTCAAAGACGACACGATGATGTTACTGGCTACAGGAAGTGAAAACGTCACAGTATTTTGTTAGTGTGGAGCTGAGATGAACCTGACGTCTCCACAAACCAAACATCACAGTTTTAGCATCAAGCTAACTAGTTTCAGCCACAGACTGTATATGAAGATGGACGACGCGTCTCCACCTCCTCCTACTGGACACTGATGCTTCAACACGTGAGCAGCAGTTTAGCTGCTTTATAAAGTTTCATCAGTAGAATCATATCTATATATTTATATAAACTCTTCACATGTTAAAGCTGTCAGGTAAAAGTTCTGCAGTAGAAGTAGAAAGCAGCAGAAAATGGAAATATGTAAAAGTACCTCAAACTGCACTTCATTACAGTACTGGAGTAGATGTTCTGCTGGATCTTCATGTTTTCCTTCAGAACTTGTTTTTTTCTTGGTGCTTGATTTGTGAATTGTGTGATCGTCTGTGATTTAAAATCACTGATTAACCTCTGAATAAAAGTTCAATAAAAGTAAAACTGTGAGTCCTGTCCAGAAGCGTCACTTCACATGTTACTCACGTCTGCAGGGTGGAGGTTCGACTGCAGGTAAACTGGAAACCTGATATAAGCCCCGCCCACTGAGGTATTGGGGGTATTTGTCCACATCCTGGGATCAGGTGTGATCAGGTGTGATCAGACATGTTTAAATAAATAAATGAGTTTGATCTTTAAAGGATTGTTGCACAAGAATCAAAAGATTTACAGTAACATGATCAGCTGTAATTAATCACCTCCGGCTCTGGGAATAGGCCAACCCGAGCTGCAGGTAACTCATGATGACATCACAGGTTGACAGGAAGCAGGAGGTGGACAGGTGAGGGGGACGGAGCCTCACACCTGACCAGACTCTCTCTGCTGGAAAAATACAGATGAAGCATTTCACGAGATGTGAGACGTAACGGGACGTTTCGATTGGCTGATTTCAAACACAGCTTTATGTTTAAAGTTAAACAAACCTGAGTTCTTTCTATCGTAAAATGAACCTGACAGGAAATCTGTAAACGGTCGGCGTCAGGTGTTTTCTCACTTTAATGTCTCTTCATCTTCGAGTGAGACAGAGTCCAGCCATCCTGAAGCTTCGTCACCATGTAGATTATAATCACAGACACGTTCAGATGTTTCACCTGTAAAAACCTCACACACTTTTCTTAAAAACCTGATTCTGCAGCCAGAATTTAGTTTTTAATTTGAAGCAACTTGTTTAAAAAAACCTGTAACTTAGAGTCAGAACAGCAGAAGCCAAAGAACTGGATTTCATTGTTTCACACAAAACTCATCAACTGTTTTCTCATTTAAACTCGACCACACCAAACCTCTGTGTATTTATACTCATTTTTACACAGCTCCACATGCTGCTGTCAAAACTGTTACTTTCAAAACTAAAAGAACCTAAAAACAAAAATACATAAAGTGCTAACTGGAACACTGAGCACCTGTTTTCATTCCTTGGTGACCTCTGACCAGGTGAGGAGAGGGGACAGGTGAGGGACCAGGTGAGGAGAGGGGACAGGAGAGGGGACAGTTGAGGAGAGGGACCAGGTGAGGGACCAGGTGAGGAGAGGGGACAGGTGAGGGACCAGGTGAGGAGAGGGGACAGGTGAGGAGAGGGACCAGGTGAGGAGAGGGACCAGGTGAGGAGAGGGGACAGGTGAGGAGAGGAACCAGGTGAGGAGAGGGGACAGAAATAATAAATGTCTGTGGTCACTTTCCAGCACTGATACAGAAATCATACTGCACTGATAATGACAGAAAGAAATACAGACACAGGTTCAGGTGCAGGTTCAGGTTCAGGTTCAGGTTCAGGTTCAGGTTCAGGTGCCGGTCCACAGAGGTGGAAAAATAAAAGAGTGTTAGGAGTTTAAAGAATGCAAAGCAGTGAGCGAGTCGATCCCAATGTTACGTCACTCAGTCATAAATGACGAGAATGTCTCCTTCAATTAAATAAAGACAGACAGACAGACAGGAATCAGTATTTGGCAGCAAGGAGAAAAGAATGAAAGTTGTTGCTCAGCTTGATTTAAAGCTGCCTACATGTTTCACACACCTGCCTGAGTGTGTGTGTGTGTGTGTGTGTGTGTGTGTGTTGTGCAACCTAAACACTCAAACTTCCAGTGAAGAAGAGATGTATTGATGACAGCGTTCCTTCAGGCTGCGTTTCCTGCAGCGACAGGAAAACTCTGCTCTGTAGCTCCGCCCACAAACACTTTCACCATCATCACCCAAAAACTGAGAAATTAAACTACAGAGTTTGATGTTTTCCACAACAAACAAACCTTCAGTATGTTTCTGATGAAGTTCCAGCTGATCCAGCTGAGGAGCGACAGCTACCTGAACACTGTGATATAAAACCTCCACCTGCAGCAGACAGGTGGAGTCTCTGTGTCTAAAATATCTTTTCTTCAGGTGTTTATCATCACAGCAGGTCACACGCTGCCTCACAGTTCATACAGAGATGAATCAGAAAGGCTTCAGTAGGATTTATTTCCCCAAACAGTTAAAATTTTAACATTTTAACATTTTGGATAACAAACAAAAACAAACATTTTCATTCACTCAGTGAGGAGATCAGGAAGGAAGTGCATTTTATTTCTGTGCCATCAGACTGAGTGAAAACACGTTTTTCTAACTTTAAACAAATGAAAAGGTTAATGATGTGTGTGTGTGTGTGTGTGTGTGTGTGTGTGTGTGTGTGTGTGTGTGTGTGTGATCCACTCACACTGTTTCCTTCAGGTCTCATCAGCCACTGAATCAGAGTGATGAAACAGTTCAACAGAAATCTGAATCATGATGATGATAATGATGATGATGATGATAATGAAGATAAAGTTACACAGACAAACAAGCAACAACAAAACAAAGAAAGAAAAGAAATAAACTAAACAAAATAAACAAAACCAAATAAATCAGCTGCGATTCACATGTTCACATGGCTGGAAGTTTGTGAATGACATCATGATGACATTGGTTATATAAATATATATATACACATATATATGTATATACATATATATATATATATATATATATATATATATATATATATATATATATAAAGTCTCTACTTCTTCGTGTTTCCTCCCTGTGTGTTGAAGCTGCTGTTGGTGTTTGTGGTCGCTCTTCATATTAAACTCATTAAAAACACAATGAATTAATTTATTTGCAGTGATGACGTGTGTTTCTATGACGGCGTCTTCAGGTGGATCTGAATCTCTTTATGAATTCTTATTCTGTGGTTTTATTTGTGTTCTTTCCTGTTTGTGTTGGGACCCCCTTCTAAACCAGGTTCCTCCTGATGTTGTGGATTTAACCATTAGTGACTCGATCAGGCTGATGAAACGTGGAGTTAAACAGAAATCTGAATAACAATGGAAGTGTGACTTCCTGTCAGAGTGTCATGTGATGAAACATGCAGGAATTTAATCAAGTGGGAAGAACACACCTTCAGCCTGACTGAGTCAGCGCTGAGCGTCTCCAGCACTCCTGGAAACTGCATCTGCTGAAAAACTGATGTCAAACCTCCTGAGAACACGAGCCACTGTTTCCTGAGAACACGCTTTGATTTATGATGGACGGAGGATAAATATCTGCAGCACCACGGCTGCACCGCAGAACCTCAGCAGTCCAGAGTCCAGTCCAGAGGATAACCAGTGAGTTTATACCTCCTCCTTCTTCTCCTTCTTTTTCTTCTTCTTCTTCCTCTTCTTCGGCTGCAGGACGGAGGGTCAGCTGACATGTTTCAGTCCTCTTGATTTTAATTTGGGGTTTTGAACAGTTTTAGGAACGTTTATGTTCAACAGTAAAAACTGTTTTCAGGCTGATTCATTTCAGACTCGATATATTTGAGTTTGAATATCTTTCTGCCAACAAAATGCATATTTATTCCTGGAGATAAACTGTATATAAACCTTCATTCTGAGAAATAATTATATAATAGATAAATAATTACATAAAGATTTAGAAGTTTGTAATTTCTTAATAATTCTCATGATTTTTCCTGGAAAAAGAATGTTAATTTGGTAACTAGAGAAGAAAAAAGAAAGAAATGTAAAGTGAATAAAGAGATTTATTCATTTCAGACTGTTTGAAGTTTCCATCACACAGCCGACAATAAACATGCTAACACATTCGCTTGTTAGCTGGAGTGCTGGCTGTTAATTGAAATAAAACCCTCTCCTCTTCCTGTTGCAGTGCATTGTGGGTACCTGTTCTTCCTGTTTGTGGTGTTGTGGGCGGAGCTTGAAGCAGGTAGAGTCTTACTAAAAGTCACAGGAGACCCGGACATGCAGAGCATCATCGAGGACCTGCAGTTGGCGCTGAAGAACTACAGCAAAGTCCTCAGTGAGAAGGTGAGAGAACACTCTGCAGGTCTCTCACCAAACTCCCTTCAAAAAACATGTATTTTTACAGACATGTTTCCATCAGTGGCAGCCATGTTGGAGGTCAGGGGCTCTCTGTTTTAATAAATCTTGTTTGTGTCTTGGTTTCCGATGCAGAGCAACCTGGGGGATCACATCCCGTCCTGCGACACCGACACCGCTCCTCACCAGGAACAGGTACACTCATACTGCACATGTGCATATCTGTTTAAAGTGCTGCTAGCGCCCCCTACAGGCTGCACTGTTCATTACACTGCACAAAAAGTACAACTAAAACTGCAAATGTTGTCCTGACAACAGAGAGTTGTTATGAGAATTTTAAAGAGGAAACAAGTCTTCAAGTGTATGAAGGATGTGACATAACTAATTAAATTACAGGCATTTCTGTGGATGGGTAAAAATAAAAAAACTTTAATGCATTTGGGCTAGTACCAACACTCAGTGGCCCAGCTGATTAAAACCATGTGTTTTTTGAATGTGGTTTGGTGCAGAGCTCCACGGTGGCCCTCAAACTGTCTGAGTATCAGAGGTGTGCGGAGCAGCCCGGATCTTTCTGTCCTGACGTCAGCGCTTTGTGTAAAGTCATCAAGCTGAACGGAGACCTACTGCAACACCTGGTGAGTCTCTGCGCTCTGATTGGCCGATTTAAACAGAGCGTCACCTGGCTGTCAGGGTTCAGACAGGCAGACACAGACAGACTGAGAGACAGATGAACAGAATGATCGATTGATTGATTGATTAGTTCTCTGTTTAAACAGATGTCAGTATTTTGTCGCCCTGAAACATTTCTAAAATCTGTTTCTGTGTGTGTGTGTGTGTGTGTGTGTGTGTGTGTGTGTGTGTGTGTGTGTGTGTTTCTCTGTGTGTGTGTGCGTGTGTGTTTGCGTGTGTGTGTGTGTTTTTAGAATGGGTCGTACCAGCTCTCTGGGTGTCCCACCCACCCCCCCTCCTCCTCACTTCCAGACTTTAACTCCATCCGTGAATCCATCCGGTGTGTTCACTGCTGGAGCCAGCAGGTGGAGGCACTGCGCAGATAACACACACACACACACACACACACACACTCCTACACACTGACGTTTTTACTCTAAAGTTCAGAGTTTCAGTTTTCTATAAACTTCAGTTCAAGTTTATAGAAAACTCTTCTCAGCCGACTGATGAATTTTATCCTCTGAAACTTTTTAATGATTCACTTCAGACACAACATGAGCTGTAATCACTGATACACATAAATAATATAATGATGCTTCACCAACAACAGATACATAAAATATATTTTCCCTGTAAATGTATTTCTCTTAATGGAAAAGTCACCGTGTTCTATATTTATTCTATTTGTTCTATATTTGTTCTATTTGTTCTATATTTGTTCTATTTGTATCATGTTTCACATCTTTACCAAAGTTGCTTGTATTTATTGATTGATGTTTATTATTGTATTATTTGTGAGGATTATTTATGACTGATTTGAGCTGATGTAATTCTCAGTGTGGACAGCAGGGGGCGCTGCTGTGGAGACCAGATGCAGTTTTTTACTAAATGTTTGAATATATTTATATTTCCTATATTTTACATGTTGAACTATTTCTGCTCAGATAAAGTTTTTAATAAAAGACAAGAAAAACTCTTGTGATGTGATGGTGAGCTGAGCGCCCCCCGCAGGCTGGGAGGGGAACCACCACCTTGAAGGAGGTGTTGTGGCCCTGGACCTCGTCTGTCAGGCACAGTTTGGTCCTGCAGCAGAGATCTGAGGTTCAAACTGTAAAGTTTGATGTTTTAGAAGTACGTGACAATACGGAGCTCAACAAACCTGCAGACTGAGTTTCCTCTGAGCTGCAGCAGGAACACAAAGAGACAGAAGAAAAAGAAGAAGGTCAGCAGGAAACAGCTGACACAGTTCAGTTTGTTTGACCTGTTTTCTTTCCTTTAACAAACTTCATGTTCTGACTCGTTACATTTAGAAACAAATTTTATTATTCAACATGAATCAGTAAAAAATTATCAGTAAAGTGACGAGGATCCAAACGACTACGTGCTGCTCAACACACTTC
Source organism: Macquaria australasica (assembly GCA_005408345.1). NCBI lineage: Eukaryota > Metazoa > Chordata > Actinopteri > Centrarchiformes > Percichthyidae > Macquaria > Macquaria australasica. Next base: position 46,638 of record SEMN01001004.1, read on the forward strand.
AATATCCAACAAGAAAACACCTTCAGTCTCAAACCGTCCAGACAGGAAGTGATCACAAACTCTACATCTCAGTCTGAGTGATGAAAACTAATCATTTTATATTTCAAAAGTGTTTGACTCATGAGATCTGCTCAGTAATGTCACCTGTGAGTCAGTGCTGAGTATGAAAATCACAGCGAGACTTCTCTTTATACAAGTAATCAATCAAAGCATCAAACAGATCAATGAGAAGATTAAACGCAGCTGTAAGTGAACAGGCCCAACATCAACACGTCTCTGATCCGCCACATTAAAACTGAAACATTTTAGTCAAAGTTAGAAAAAATAAGAAGATATTGATTATTCCCCATAATTAATACAATGGACAAATGAAAACATAATAATTATCTTAAATATTTAATACAAATGAAAAAGAGCTCTTTAATAACTAAACGCCGTGAAAATTATTCATTATGTGTCAGAATCTTTTTCACAGCTGCAGAGAGGAAACTATGATGAAGAGGAGAAACTATTGAACTGATCAGAGCTGATCATTGATGATATGAACAGTGCTGCTGGCTGCTGTTTACAGCTCGTTCCCTCGTCAGTCTCTTTCTACATGAACCGTCCACTTCCTCTGTTCCTCTGTCAGCTCTTTAAAGCTGTGTTGCCTGAACCTGAACCTGTCTACCTGTCTGTCTACCTGCTGTTTCATCAGTAGGTCCCTGTAGTCATGGCGTTGCCTCCTGGGTTTATCTAACGTACTAATTATAACTTCATCTCCATTTTGTCTTTTGTCCAAGTTTAATTCATCATTTAGACTCAGACAGTTTTTACTTATGATAAAGATAATTATGGGATGGGCTTCATTATCAGCACTGAGTTTGAACATGTGGCTATGACAAAGCTTTTGAAATGTGAAACCAACTTCAGCAGGATTTTGTAGCCCGACTGAGTGAAGGTTTAACCCTGTAAACAGGAAGCTGTGGGTTCAGCACGATACAAGTCAGAAACATGTTCCTACATGTTGTCAAAGTGTCCACACAGAGACCTTCAGCCAATCAGAGTCCTCTCCCGTCCTCACACACACTCGAACTCAGCTGAGGTTTCTCCTGTCTGAAGGTTCAAATCTCAGAGCAGCATAATGAAGATCTGCTGAGGTCTGTGGAGACATCATCATCATCATCATCATCACCATCATCACCACCATCACCATCATCACCATCATCATCATCATCACCACCATTCCTATCATCATCATCACCATCATTACCACCATCACCATCATCACCATCATCATCATCATCATCATCACCATCACCATCATCACCACCATCATCATCATCATCATCATCATCATCACCACCATCATCATCATCACCATCATCATCATCATCATCATCACCATCATCACCACCATCACCATCATCACCATCATCATCATCATCACCACCATTCCTATCATCATCATCACCATCATCACCACCATCACCATCATCACCATCATCATCATCATCATCATCACCATCACCATCATCACCACCATCATCATCATCATCATCATCATCATCATCACCACCATCATCATCATCATCATCATCATCACCATCATCATCACCATCACCATCATCATCATCATCACCATCATCATCACCATCACCATCACCATCATCATCATCATAAGAAAAGTCTCGTGCTTCTGATCTCTTTGCTGTAGATCACAGCTTGTCAACATGTCATGTGGAGTTCCACAGGGATCGACTCTAGGCCCCCTTTTCTTTAACCTTTATACGCCACAGACAACAGCGTGCTGCAGGGATGATGATGTATTTTTGTAGTCCAACCCAGAAGTTAGCATCTCTCTGATTCCCTCCACAAACAGCCAATGAGATTTTTCCATTGGATTTTGGATTTTTGCAGAAAATAAAAGTTTATGATTCTTACACGTTTTGTTCAGCAGGATAATCTTCACACATGAACTCCACTTTTGTGATGTTTGAAGCGTAAAGTCAACCTCCAGCAGTAAAAAGCTGAAGTTAGGCTGTAAACCAGCTCCACCACGGTCACATGACTTCAGCGTCTCCACCACTGAGCTTCCAGCACTGACCTCTTCTACAAAAGCCTTTGGGAAAGTCTGAGTTAGAACAGTTTGCAGTATAAACCCAACGAGGCTGTAAAGGAGGACGAGCGAGTCGATGAGTTTCTGTGTTTAATGTCCCCGACAGCCTCTGGAGTCTCACTTAGACTCTTGTTAGCAACCGACTTTTTTAAGACACGGAAAAGCTTCAAAACTCACCAGTGGAGTATTTACTGACGGATTTTATGTCGCAGAACAAAACGCTTGTGTTAACCACAGACCTTATTTCAGGCATCGAACCAAAAACCCATTCAAGAAACCCCCAGACGAGGGAACAGGAGGAGCTAACATGCTAACATGCTAACTCACCTCAGGGTGTTAGGACTCAGTCTTGCAGCTCTGTATGCAGATGATACACAGCTACATACTTCTCTACACTTCTCTGTCGTTGGATGCTCTCAGCCCCGTCACCACACTCATAAAGTGAGGAACCTCGGTGACCTTCTCCATGCCACAAATATATAAACTGTGTCATGAGATCGGCTTATTACTGCTTATAAAATATGCAAAAAGAAGAGTCTGCCTATGAAAACCTGGAGAGACTGTAATGGCCGATGGCTCTTCTTTGTCTATAAAGTTCATCATATATGTTAAACCTGCTTACAAGCTCTGATCCAGTCCGACATTACCAGCAGAATATAAAGTGATTAAAAGAGCTCCATCTTTACCAGCTGCAACATTAAAGCACCAATAATTAAAATGTTATTCTGGAATGGGCCATTCTGTACTTTTACTTTTGGTATATTTTGATGCTAAAAATACTTTTGTACTTTTACTTCAGTAAGGTTTTGAATGCAGGACTTTTACTTGAGTATTTCTACACTGTAGTATTAGTACTTTCACTGCAGTAACAGATCTGAATACTTCCTCCTCTGTGTATTAAATGTGTTTTATAAATGACGTTTGACAGACAGGTGACAGACAGGTGCAGTAATCTGTCTTACCTCGTCTCTGGTCTCTGAGCGACGCTCTGACTCTGTTTCTGTGAGGAAAGAAAAACAAAAGTTCAGATGTTCAGAATATCAGTTAATCAATAATCAATCATTCATATCAATATGAGTTTCCATGCAGTTTTGAAAGTTTGTGTTGAAGTTGCTGCTTTACTCACTGAGTCCTCTCTGTCGGCATGACAACAACAACAGGATGCTGAATGTCACGGAAACGACAAACAGGACGACACACACACCTCCCACAGCAGAGGCCAGAGACACACACTGTCCTGCACACACACACACACATTAAACATACTGAGCCAGTTGTTATGAAGCATTTCCTTCAAGAGAAAATAAAGTGTTGTTCAAATGAAAACTCTCTATTACTAATATTGTTCATCTAACTGGAGTCAAATTAAATAAAAATGAGACGCAGAAAGACACAGAGAGCAGGTGAAGCTGAACACTCAAGAAGATGGAAACGAGTTCAGTCAACACAAAGACATGTTAAGAGCAGCAGGTGGATGTTTCTCTGCTGCCTTTTGTACTTCGTCTCATTTCCTCTCCACCTCACCTGTCCTGCTGCTGACAGTCTTTCTGATCTTCAGCTCTCCATCAGTCAGCATGCAGGACACCGCAGCCCCCCCCTCCCAGGTTCCTCCAGGAACAGACACCTGGACGCTGATGACACCCGCCTCACCGTCAGGGAGGATTCTGGGACTGAGCTCCTGGAGACTGTCGGCCTGGTCCACCTCCCAGTCCACTGTGACCCGCCCGGGGTCCTCCAGTCCAGACGCCCGACAGATCAGCGGGACGGGGCGGGAGGAGTCGACCCGTCGGTCTGAAGGAACCAGGAGGTCGACCTCCGGACTGTGGAGCACCGACTCTGACGAGGTTTAAAGATTCAGATTCATATTGTGTCAGTAAATATCACAGGCCTGGTGATGCTGCTGTTTAACTCCTGTACATAGAGACAACACAGAATGACACCTGCTAATGCTAATGCTAATGCTAGCACCAGTGCACCATCCAACACTTTCTTCTGGATGAGCATCATGAGGCGTTGAGTGTTTTAAAGTACCTTACTCTCCTCCATCAGCTGTGAGTCTCTGCGGCAGCTTCACGAGAGCTGACTTCCTGTTGTTACAACACCTGCCTGCACCTGTCCCTCTCACCTCACACAGGACCTTCGGCTCTCTGATTGAAAACCTCTGGTCGAGGAATATTTTAGAATCAGCAGCTGATAAATGTTCCTGCTCAGAGGATGAACCCTTTAGACATTTTCTGCAGCGCCACCTTCAGGACAAACTGAGAAGGAGTCCTCAGTGTGTTGTCTCACCTGTGACGGTCACCGTGGTCCCGCCTCCTGTCAGCAGCATGACTCCGTTGATGTAGACGCAGTAGTACCTGCCGGCGTCCTGCAGGGCGGCACTGGAGATCTCCAGCAGACACAGAGTCCCGCTATGAGCTCCAGACACAAATTGACTGCGCACACTGAGACCGCTCACCTGTCCAACATGCAGCCACACCACCTGAGAGCACCGCCCACCCATCTGAGTGATGTCACAGCTGAGTCTGACCTTTGACCCCAGGGTCACAGATACAGAGGGAGGAGACTGGACCAGCAGGGCTCCGGCTGTGACTGAAACACACATTCTGATAGTTAGTATCAGGGTGTCTGGAACCACTCATTGATCCACCTGGTTCTTCCTGAGCTTTCAGTCGGGTCTCCTCTTCAAATGAAGCCTCGACCCGTCGTGTTCACACAGAACCACAGACCAATTTTACAGCTGAACAAACTCACGATTTGAAATTCAACACAAAGACACACACGTCACGAGTCTGCACAAATCTGCTTCACGACTGCACAGGGAGGAGAAGCAACACACACACACACACACACACACACTAGCCTACCACAGTATAAACATAAGGCACCAGATACTTTAAACACCAACATGACAAGAAACTCTGAAGCGTCACAAATAACGTGGAGACAAAGAGGGTGCAATAAAAAATGTAAAAATATACATAATGATCTAAAAAATATTCACTGATAATGAAACACAAATTGTATAATATAAACTCAGAAATCTAAATCTAAACATGTTAAAACATGTACAAAAATCTACTGTAAATGTTTTAGGAACTAAAATGTACTTTTGACTACTTTTACATCAGATCTGTTTAAACTTCAGATTTGTCTGTCTGACAAAACTACAACTGAAAACACATAATGATAAAACACATTATCTAATGATTAGAAATGATGATGATGATGATTATTTGTCATCTTACCGCAGTGTGTGCTCAGACAGATCAGCAGCAGCTTCATGCTGACGATCAGGTAAAAGTGTCTCATCATCACAATCTGAAGGTCGCTGCAGCTTCAGCGCCTTCACATACACAGCAACAGGAAGTGACATCATCACTTCGCATCAGCTCAGACGGAAAAGAGGCCAATCAAACTGCAGGTGGTGAAAAACGTGATGAAAGTAAAACTGCAGGATCAAAACTACAATATAACTGCAACAAATGCAGTATTAGTACACTTTCAAGCGTGCTTAGAGAAGTTTTATCTGCCTTCATGTGATCTTTGTCAACACTGTAAATCATAACGAAATGTTGGCTTCATGTCTCTGAACGCTGCTCAGCTGCAGCTTGTTTCCCTTTGAGCTCAAAGGAAAATGACCGGCTTCATTAAGTCTGTGTTTTTATTTGGTATCAGTTTATTTCCTCTAATAACAGAAAAACATCACAGATTTTCAGATTATTATTAAACTGCCTCTAGTACAGATACAGGTTCAGGTTCAGGTTCAGATACAGGTTCAGATACAGGTTCAGGTTCATGTTCAGATACAGGTTCGGGTTCAGATACAGGTTCAGGTTCAGGTTCAGATACAGGTTCAGATACAGGTTCAGGTTCATGTTCAGATACAGGTTCAGGTTCAGATACAGGTTCAGGTTCAGGTTCAGATACAGGTTCATGTTCAGATACAGGTTCAGGTTCAGATACAGGTTCAGGTTCAGGTTCAGGTTCAGATACAGGTTCAGATACAGGTTCAGGTTCATGTTCAGATACAGGTTCAGGTTCAGATACAGGTTCAGGTTCAGGTTCAGATACAGGTTCAGGTTCAGGTTCAGATACAGGTTCAGATACAGGTTCAGGTTCATGTTCAGATACAGGTTCTGGTTCAGATACAGGTTCAGGTTCAGGTTCAGATACAGGTTCAGATACAGGTTCAGGTTCATGTTCAGATACAGGTTCAGGTTCAGATACAGGTTCAGGTTCATGTTCAGATACAGGTTCAGGTTCAGATACAGGTTCAGGTTCAGATACAGGTTCATGTTCAGATACAGGTTCAGGTTCAGATACAGGTTCAGGTTCAGGTTCAGATACAGGTTCAGATACAGGTTCAGGTTCAGGTTCAGATACAGGTTCAGATACAGGTTCAGATTCAGATACAGAACAGTCACTTCATGTTAATGTGGTGTATTTACTTTACCCCGTTAATAACATTGATCTTCTTCTACTTTACATAGTGTGAATATTTGTCTGTAGCTAATGCTAACAGCACCTCGTTGCTAGCTATAGAACAGCTGTATATATATATATATATGCTAACATGTGCTAACATGGTTATTAGTCTCCAGGCCGGTCAGCTGATTCAAACTAGATATTTTGTTCAGAAAACATCAGGCTGTTATTCTTCTCACTGTCACTGTGTTTATTCAGTTCACACGGAGCACAGCTGCAGATCTGAGGACTTCATTGATTTTTAGCATAAAATATAAAAAATCCACGTTTTATAATTCAGTTTAATTTGGAGCCTGTTGATGACCCTGGGCTGGCTCCAGGTGGATTAACCGTGGTTCTGGTTGTCATGGTGATAAGTCGGGTTGGTGGGGTCTATGTAACCATCATCAGGGTCGACGTAGCTGTAGTTCTGCTCTCCATAGTCCAGGTCATCTCCAGAGGCGTGGTCCAGGTGGAGGTGGTCATGGTCGACCAGAGGATTGGTTCTTTTCAAAGCAGCTTTTCTGCCAAACGCGCGGTACAGGTAAACCATCACGACAAACTGAGCCACCTGGAGAGAGACGGCAGAGACTCAGAGGAGGTCATGAATATTTACTGCTGCATCACATTCTGGTTTCATTACCTGGATCAACATGAGACTGACGTCCATGCTGACGATGGTCAGAGCGTTCTCCTGCAGCCAATCACTGAGCTTCTTTTTGCAGCCCTGCAACAAACACACTGATGAACCGTAGAGCACATGATACTCACACAACAACATAATATAACTCACACATAACATTATTAACAATTACAAAACTACAAATGTGACTTAAGCTAATAAAACGTAGTGTAACATATCCAAACGTAGCATAATGTACCATAACATCATAATCTCTGTACTTTCACTTTACAAATACTTTTCCTTGTGAACCGCACAGTTTTTGGCTAAATGCTCTTGTTATTTGTATGTTACTGTAGCATGCAGTACACTGACAGTATACTGTGTGTGTGTGTGTGTGTATACCTGGTCATACGAGGTGTTTCCCCTCCCGTACAGCGGAGCGCTGAAGTTCAGCAGCTCGGAGCACCAGGACAAGTTAAAGGCGGGACGATAGGAGCTAAAACAGGAACAAGGAAGGATGTCTGGTTCGGTCAGGTTCAGGTTCTGGATATACGAGTTCTTCAGCCAATCAGCAGGGCCCGTCCTGCCACAGCAACCCCCCTGTCAACAAAAAAATCAGTCACAATCATAACCCTTCGATAAATGAACCAGTTATTTACAGAGTCACACAGTACAGTGACTCACGTAGTGCTGCACGTTGTCCATCAGTCGGTCCTGACTCTGACTCGTTTCTCCGAACTCGACGATGATCTGATCCACTGTGTCGTCCAGACTCCGTCCAATCTGAGCCCACAAACACCGCACGGTGGAGACACAGGACAGGTCACAGTACTGACAGAGTACTGGCCTCAGTGCAGCAGAACACAACATGCTTCACATACACTACGTACCGAACTGTGACCCTAAAACCGAGGAAAGGTACAACCAGATACCAAGCACGACGTTACACACTTAGGTACTCATGGTACATTTATTTCTATGTTGCCCCTCATTATTTTCATTATCAATTAATCTGCCAATTATTTTCTCAATTTATCGATTTGATGTTTTGTCAGAAAAACATCAAGATGATGTCTTCACTTTGTTCAACCAACAGTCCAAAACACAAAGAAATTCACTTCACTGTCACGTAAGGAAAACTGGAACCATCAAATATTTGGCCTTCTTGCTCACTGACACTGGGAACTGACACAGGTGTGTCCTGATGACCTGACACAGGTGTGTCCTGATGACCTGACACAGGTGTGTCCTCTCACCTGTGTTCAGGCTCAGTGTGTGCAGGTGTTTGGACACACATCTGATCATTAAGTCATATTAACAAGTTCTGTCCACCAAAATAAAAGCAGGCTCACCTTGTCTCTGTTCATGAGCAGCAGCAGGGTGACGAACAGCTGACCCAGGACCAGGATGATGAGGAAGCCCATGTACTGAGGAGGAAGAGCAGAGCTGAATGCAGCCTGAAGGGTCAACGCTGCGCTTACATCACGAGGGATGTTTAATGACTACAAGGTTGGTGTGAACTATATAAACAACTCATAAGCTGGTAATTACAATACAAAGTCCCACATGACCTGAACGCAGCATCGCAGAGCAGAGGTTATATCAGTGGTTACAGGTGGTGACTCACCATCAGCAGCAGGAATCTGTTCTCTCTGTCAGCACCGACACATCCAACAACACCGACCACCACCACCACTCCACCCATCACCAGCAGCCCCGCCCCCACTGTCCGCAACTCTGCTGCACATACACACACACACACACACACACATACACACACACACACACACACACAGGTGTATTAATAGTATTGATTATGTGCAGTTTCTGACTGACTTTAAATTGTTGTCAGAAGCACTTTTGTAACAATAAAGTTTTACTTCTGGAACAAACTGTTTCATGTAGCGTGTAGGCTAGCTGGCTACCTGTGCTTTACTGCAGCTAGTTAGCACTAAAGGCCAGTTCAGACCAAAGATTCGCGATGAGACGAGTTGAAACTGGCAGCTACTTGTAACGTGCCAGTCTGCAACGTTCTGAAACCTGCCAGTTTACACCAAAGCGACGAGATGAGACAGCGTATCGTTTCCATAGCAACGACTCTGTACTTCCGTTGTAACTGCTGGCTTTTCAGGCTTTTTTTGCAGCTGAATGTAATTTGTAGCATCTTAAAATATGAATGACGATAGTGATAGTGAGTGACTTGCTACAGCTGCATTTAGTATTGATGAAACAGCGAAAACATAAAAAACTGAGAGGGTCGAGAAATTGGAGCCGTCCAGGGGTCCATCAACAGAATATCCAGGGGGCTTATGCAAATTAATGCCGTGAACTTGAGGCAGGAGATCTTCTGTCGTTTAGAGGAGTTGGCGTCACGTCTAATCAGCTGAGAAAACACTAACCATCGAGACAGCATTTCACCAGGTGACCGGCTGATAACGCTGCGCTTCTTGGCAACAGCTGAGCTACAGCCCATAGACAGAAGAAGTTACATGACTGACTATTTTACAACAGAAAAGAGATTCAACAATTAAACTAAATTAAGAGTATCCTCCTGACTCTGCCATAACAACTGCAGGCTACTCTATTTTTCTTGCTCTTGTTCTTCCATTAGTCATTTAGAACATTATTCCATTACTGTATTAATAATCAGTGTAATAAAGAAAGTAGGCCATACTTAATCGAGCTGATTGGCTGTTGAAACTGTTAAAACAGCTGAGTCTCAGGCGACGCCATCAGCCGGCTCGAGTCGAACTGAGACGGGCCGGTTCACACCGCTGAAACTTTTCCTGAGACGTTCTCAAATGGTTTCATTTCGTCTCGTCGCGAATCTTTAGTCTGAGCTGTTAACTTAAGCTAACCAGTTACGGCTCAATGCTAATGCTTAGAAAATCATTTGGTAACCGTAACAGTTTTTTATGTTTACGATACCATTGACCATCACATTCTATTACAGAGACTAGAACATTTTATTGGCATTAAAGGTACTGCACTAAGCTGGTTTAAATCCTATTTATCAGATCGATATCAGTTTGTACACGTTAATGATGAATCCTCTATGCACGCCAAAGTTAGTCACGGAGTTCCACAAGGTTCTGTGCTTGGACCAATTCTATTTACCTTGTATATGCTTCCTTTAGGCAATATTATTAGGTTTCATCTGGCTTGATCGATAAATATAATTGGGTATCATCTGCATAACAATGAAAATGTATGGAGTGCTTCAAGCATGCCTTAAGGACATAAAGGCCTGGATGACCTGCAATTTTCTGATGTTAAACTCAGACAAAACCGAAGTTATTGTACTTGGCCCCGAACACCTTCGAAACACATTATCTAAAGATATAGTTTCTCTAGATGGCATTGCCCTGGCCTCCAGCGAAACCGTAAGGAATCTTGGAGTTATCTTTGATCAGGATATGTCCTTTAACTCCCACATAAAACAAACTTCAAGAACTGCCTTTTTTCATTTACGTAACATTGCAAAAATCAGGCACATCCTATCTCAAAAAGATGCAGAAAAACTAGTCCATGCATTTGTTACGTCTAGGCTGGACTATTGCAACTCTCTATTATCAGGCTGCCCCAATAAATCCCTTAAGACTCTCCAGCTGATTCAGAATGCTGCGGCACGTTTACTGACAAGAACCAGAAAAAGAGAACATATTTCTCCAATATTAGCTTCTCTACACTGGCTCCCTGTAAAATCCAGAATATAATTTAAAATCCTTCTCCTCACCTTCAAAGCCCTAAATGGTCAGGCACCATCATATCTAAAAGAGCTCATAGTACCCTATTACCCCACTAGAGCACTGCGCTCCCAGAATGCAGGGGTTGTGGTTCCTAGAGTCTCTAAAAGTAGAATGGGAGCCAGAGCCTTCAGCTATCAAGCTCCTCTCCTGTGGAACCAGATCCCAGTTTGTGTACGGGAGGCAGACCCCCTCCTCACATTTAAGAGTAGGCTTAGGACTTTCCTCTTTGATAAAGCTTATAGTAGGGCTGACTCAGGTGACCCCTGGCCCCCCCCTTAGTTATGCTGCTATAGGCCTAGACTGCCGGGGGACTTCCTATGATGCACTGAGCTCCTTTCTCCTCCTCTTCCTCTCCATCTGTACGCCCTCATATCCCATCAATGCTTGTTATTAATTCAACTTCTTCCCGTAGTTGTGTGCTTTCTCTCCTCTCTCTCTCTCTCTCCCCTTCTGTTGCTTTCTGCAGGTATTTCTGCCTCCGGAGCTGTAGAGTCTGGGTCTGTGGTTGCTGCCTCCTGCTGCCCCCGTGCTCCTGCTCTGCACCCGCTGCTGCTATTGCTGTTGTTGCTGTTATTATTAGTATTACTATTATAATGTTGCTCTTAGTGTTGTTTCTGTTGGTGTTAACATCAATGCCATTACCACAACTATTGCTTTAGATCCCTATGTGGAACTGTATTGTGCTGCTGTATGTTCTCTCTCTCCCGCTCCCCCCTCCCCCTTCAACCCAACCGGTCGAGGCAGATGACCGCCCACCCAGAGCCTGGTTCTGGTTCTGGTTCTGCTTGAGGTTTCTACCTGTTAAAAGGGAGTTTTTCCTTGCCACTGTCGCATAGTGCTTGCTCATGGTGGGAACTGTTGGGTCTCTGTAAATATAAAGAGTCGGTCTAAACCTGCTCTATATGAAAAAGTGCCCTGAGATAACTTTGTTATGATGTGGCACTATATAAATAAAACTGAATTGAATTGAATTAACCATGGTAACACACAACGCACGTCAGCATGTGAGTGTCTGACACAGTGATTCTCCTCCTGTCTCTGTCTGTCTCTCGCTTTCCACCTGCTCCCAGTCTTTGTGCTAACCTAGGCTAACTGTTTCCACCTGCTCCCAGTCTTTGTGCTAAGCTAGGCTAACTGTTTCCCCCTGCTCCCAGTCTTTGTGCTAAGCTAGGCTAACTGATTCCCCCTGCTCCCAGTCTTTGTGCTAAGCTAGGCTAACAGCAGCAGTGTTACCGGAGGAGATGGCGGTCAGGAAGCTTCCTCTGTCAAACAGGATCCAGACTGCACAGCCGGCTACACTCAGACCCAGAGCCTGCAGACAGGGGTCAGAGGTCAGGTCAGAGGTCAGCTGCAGTCTGACTGTGTGGTTGTCTGAGTGTATTTGTGCTGTTTTTGTTTGTCTGATGATGTTGTGAGACTTTTCAAGCTTCAGCTGTGAGGACAACAATCACAGAGTTCATGTGTCGACAGGATTTCTGCCATGAAACTTGCTGGAAGTGAATCAGTTTATTAAATGACTGAATCAGTGAATCAGAGCAGCTCACAGAGTGTCGCTTCTCTTTTAAGTCTCTTGTCTGCATCATTTATTCCACTCAGCTGTTTCCTGCAGTCAGACAGCAAGTGGACAGTTAATAAAAAAGTGGAGTCAAAGTTTTCTCACCAGGAAGACGGAGTTAAAAAGTGCAGAGCAGAACTTCAGCAGCTGAATCTTCACCTCCAGCTTCATCTTCTTCACTCAGCGACAACAAGCAGAAGCTCAGCTGTTCGTCAGCTCCGGTTCTGTTCAGTAGAACCACAGCAGGTTCTTCAGTCCTGTTCTCCAGCAGAACGTTTCTCTGTCTGATCTGCAACAACACCTGAGATCAGAGTCCACTTCCTCATTGTCTCTAAACATTAACTGATCGACTGTCTCCATGGAAACACACACACACACCTGCTTTGTTTACGTCATGTTGTAGATAAACCACGTTTCCCACAATGCCTTTCAACTGATGAAGAAACCAGGAAGAAAGAAACAGACTGAAAATGGTGGGAAATATTTACAGCTTCCCCCAAAGTTCCTCATGTTTTTGAGTTTTATTCAGATTTAAAACTGAGATGACTTTTATTGATCATTATTGAAAATATCAGTTGATCTGCTGATGACAAACGTTACTGAAGTAAATATGAATATCAAGACGTGAACAGACAGAAAGTGTGTGTGTAGAGTAAAAATTTATATTATTATAGTATATTATTTACTGCATGTGAGGACAGAGTCATGTGTTTGATTCTATATAATTATAAAACCAGAATAACTCGGATCCAGCTGTTGGTCCCCGTGCTAACAGCAGGGCGCGCTGTTCGACCTCCGCTCTGCAGCAGCCACTGGACCGACTCTTATTTTTTATTTATTTCCGTCTCTGTTTTGGTTCAGATGTGTTGCTCTTGTGGCTTTCCAGGGTAATTATTTATAAATATATATTAATTAAAAAAACTGTAAAAATAGTGACACTAAAATAAATATGAAATTAAAATGAAAAAACATCAACACCATCAACACCATCAACAGCACCAAAACCATCAACAACACCATCATAAACACCATCAACAGCACCAAAACCATCAACAACACCATCATAAACACCATCAACACCATCATCAATACCATCAACAACACCATCATAAACACCATCATCAACATCATGAAAAGAGACCCAGACTCTCACTGTCTCTCAGTTCACCACAGACTGACTGTCCTTCAGCCTCGTTCTGAATCACAGCTGCTTCTTCAAAGGAAACATGGGGACATCATCCTTGTTTTCCTGGAAACTCCTTCAAGGACCTCTGGAAGGTGTTGAAGGTCCCCTGGAGGGTCCTCAGACCTCAGTGTGGGAACCTCTGCTGCAGTTAATGAGATATACAAACAGCCAGTGTGACCTTTGACCCCGAGTTAAAGGGGAAGATGTTCAGATTCAGAGTCAGTCTCTAACAGTCTCACAGAGGTCAAAGGTCACAGCTCGGCCTCGTTCCCACAATCAGCAGCAACACGGTGTGTTTTTACTGCTGGGCAGCCGGCCAATCAGATTCAGCCATCTGGCCTGTAGCTGCCTGGTTACCACGGCAACGCCTCGTCTCTGACGTGTCAACGATCTGATCCAAACACTGTGACATCATGACATCACCAGGATTTACTAGTGATGTCAGCAGAGGGGGCTGCAGTCAGTGAGAGGTTTACACAAAACGACAACAGAGAATCCTGCTCTCTGATTGGCTGCTACAATCTTAAACATGAACACCTTTAACTGCAGGTAACTATAGCAACAGTCCTGATAATTCAGACAGTTACCTGACTCAAGGAAGGTCCTTGAGGATCTTCAAGGCCCCCTGAAACATCTTTATGGACCTCTGGAACATCACCAAGGACTTCTTCTCAATGACACCTGGAACCCTGTGAAGGCCCCTGAAACTTATTTAAGGCCCCTTGGAACCACTAAACTAGTTTTAAGTTTTATATAATAAAAGAATCCAGTCATGAGCTGCCCCCTCAGGATGTAGACCGCCTCTCTTCTCACCTTAAACTCTAACATTGAAGGATTTACATTATGGGGACGAGTCCTCACAATGTGACTGTGTCCCACAACGTGAGTAATACATGTCCACACACACACAGTGTGTTTCCCAGCAGGAAGAAGTCCTGACAGGTCGATCCATCAACACCCCCCCCCTCCCCCCGCTGACCCTCTGCTGCCCTGCGGCATGCTGGGAGTTGTCACTGGGAACACTGAGTGTAAATCAATGTTAATGTGCAGAAGGGATTAAGCCCTCAGTCTGACCTGTCAGGCTGCGTACAGATCCTCCACTGAAACCTGACTAACTTTCACAGACAGTAAATAACAACTCAGTAAAACTGCATCACATATATCTGAATGTTTAAACTAATCTACAATTAACCTAAAGCTAACACTGGACATTTAAACATAAAATACAACACATTATAATAATAATACATTTAAATTCAGCTGCACATCCTGACTGCAGATGAAGAGGATTTATTTTGTTTGTTTATGCTGTGGGACATCAGTTCTACTTCTTTCTATAAATCTCATCATTCTGATTTGAGCAGAGCATGAAGAAACATCTGCTAAGAGAACTGAGAGAGACTAATGTCTGTTTATCATCTGAATCAGAGCGCCACCATCAGGACAAAACCTTAACTTCATACACAGGAAAGATCAACTTTTAATGGGCATGAAAGGTTTTTTTCATTTTAAATGTATTTTGTCAGACAGTTCATCATAATGCATTCATATATTTATAATATATTTCATGTTTTTTAAACTTTTAAATTCATTTTAAACCCGGTTCTTCCTCTCAGCACATGAGACGGTGTCCTGGTGGTCCAGTCCTGTACCAGACTCTCTGTCAGGACATGTTGGAAACACAAACACTCTGCATGTCAGGATTTGTCCTGGTGAAGTTTCACTTTCTTTATGACGGACTGGCTGCACTGTAAAAAACATTTAACCTTTTAAACTCTTGAATTTGTTCTTAAATTTGAGACCAGTTCCAGTTCTTCATTGAAGACGAGTGACGACCTGAAGACCTGAGTGTAGAAACAGACTGAGTGCACCATCAACCGGACACGTCTGTTAGCGTTCTCCTCCACCATCATCACCACCATCACATGATCTGTTGGAAGAACACCATTCATCCCTCCAGTACAGTTCCACACAGCTGTGGTGGAATGACACATGTACCATATGTACGTCATTTAGTTGGTCCTGAAACATCTTCAAGGACCCCCAGAGCATTTTCAAAGACCTCTGGTACCTTCCCAAGGACTCTTAGAACCCCACGAAGGACGCCTGTAACATCTTCAAGGACTTCTGGAGCCATCTCAAGGCCTCCTGAAACATCTGTCAATGAAGAGGTTCTAAAGATGTTAGTGGTCAGTGAGAAGATTCTAGGGGTCCCTTAAGAGGTTCTAACTGTCACAACTCCAACCAGCTCTGTTTACTCTGCCCAACACTAACTCTCTCTGTCAATCACCGGATCAGCCTCACAGTATATACCGGTCATCTCCACTCGTTCCCTGCCAGCTTGTCTAGTTTGCATCCACCTGAGGGTTCCTGCATTTGTTCTGCCTGATCTGACTGTGAACCTGGTTTTGACTCTTACCTTTTTCCTGATTCAGGTAAACATGAACTTTCATCTCAGCCTGTCTGCCTGTGAGTTGTGCTTTTGGATTCAAGTTTGTTGCTTTTCTGAGCTGTTACACTAGTGGTCTTTTACAAGGTTCTAATGGTCCTGAACTGGCGAAGTTTCTAAAGGTGCTAGGAGGTTCTAGGGGTCTCTTAGGTAGTTCATTGAGGAAGTACTAGGGGTGGTCTATGTCATCGAGAAGGATTTAGAGGTCCCTGAAGAGATTCTAGTGGTTCTTTAGAAGGTTCTAGTGGTCACTGATGATGTTCTAGAGGTGCTTTCAGATCTTCTAGTGGTCATTGTGGAGACTCTAGGGTCCTAGGGGTCCTTAAAGGGGTTCTATTGTCATTGAGGAGGATCTGATGCTTCTCTAGAAGATTTTAGTTTTTTTAGGTGGTTGAACACCTGTGTTAGATTTTGTAGCAACGTGTTAGACAGCGTTCTCCACCACCATCATCAAGAATGCCATTCATCGCTCCAGTACAGTTCCACACAGCTGTGGTGGAACAACAAGTTCACAAGCAAACTTTACTGACTAACGTTCCTGTGTGTAGAAGAAGTGTGTCGTGTTGGTTGCAGCTCTTCAGTGAAGCTGTATGATGTTTACACTGAAAACACAACACTGGGCTTTAAACCCAAAGTTCAGTCTGACAGGTTCTTTGGAAACGTTGAGATCTCCACTAGAATTTAAAATAAAGTTTTGTGAGTTTGAATGAAGCTGGTTAAAGGGTTAAATTTAACTGTCAGAGGACACACCCACTGCTCTCTCTCTCTCCTCTCAGTCAGTGTGTGTGTGTGTGTCTCTCTCTCCTCTCAGTCAGTGTGTGTGTGTGTGTCTCTCTCTCCTCTCAGTCAGTGTGTGTGTGTGTGTCTCTCTCTCCTCTCAGTCAGTGTGTGTGTGTGTGTCTCTCTCTCTCCTCTCAGTCAGTGTGTGTGTGTGTGTCTCTCTCTCCTCTCAGTCAGTGTGTGTCTCTCGCTCTCTCTCTCTCTCCTCTCAGTCAGTGTGTGTGTGTGTGTCTCTCTCTCCTCTCAGTCAGTGTGTGTGTGTCTCTCTCTCCTCTCAGTCAGTGTGTGTCTCTCGCTCTCTCTCTCTCTCCTCTCAGTCAGTGTGTGTGTGTGTCTCTCTCTCCTCTCAGTCAGTGTGTGTCTCTTGCTCTCGCTCTCTCTCTCCTCTCAGTCAGTGTGTGTCTCTCGCTCTCTCTCTCCTCTCAGTCAGTGTGTGTCTCTCGTCCAGGATGAACGTGTTGCTGTCTCTCTCTCTCTGGCTCGCTCTGTTGATGCTGTCCTGCTGTGGTGAGTGACCTGCGACCTTTGACCTCTCACGCTGTAGATCAGAACTGATACAGATGAAACAGGTAAATTCAGACCTGGTTTCATGCCTAAAATAGATGATTGATTTATTGGTGATCAGGGATGTGTGTTGCTTAATTTCTCCAACAGGTGATAATATTCTGTAGCACTGTCTGTTGTACTGGACAGGTGTATGAGTTATTGTGGTGAATATAGCACCAACACAGCACTAGTTAACTTTACAGTTCCCATGTTAGTTTCTACTGTTATTTACCCAAAGTAATGATGGTTATTATAACCAGTGTAAGGCAGGTGACTCATTACTCGCTGATAAAGTAATGATATTACTTTAATTACTCGGCAGCTGAAGTGATTAGTTACATTAATCATTAAGGTCTCCGTCGAAGTTTCCTTTAAACAACTTTAAAACATCTTGTGTCTTTAACTCGTGTAGAAACAGGAAATGACACGTTGTTGTTTAACAAGCAGGCTGACGACAGTTCAGAGGGATTTACTGACCATCACACAGCTAATGTTAGCTTAGCATTAGTGACAGCACACGGCTCCTGACCTCCAACTCTGAACAAAACCAGGTGACTCCTGAGTGGAGGCGTACCTGTGGCTAACGTTAGCTAGCTGTTGTATGATGTCGTACAGGTGAAGGACTGATCTCCGCCCTGCAGGCAGCCGTTAGGTTCCCTGAAGCCGTGTCTCACTTCCTGTTCTTCTGTACTCACACTTGTTATTTAGAGTGTATACGTGCGTTCACACTGACATTATGTCAAACTGCAGCACTGTGAGGACCTGGATGGTGTTTAACTCATAACGGTCAGACAGGTGAGTGTTGAACGCTGCTCACTTCTCACCTCAACGGTCGCCATCTTGGCCACGTAGCAGGAAGGGGAGGAGCACCAACGTATGAAAATGGCGGTCGCGGTTGCGATTGTTACAGCTAAAAGTAAAAGCACGTTCATTTTTAATAAAACTGAACTGAAGTCAAGTGAGCAAACAAGCCGGCAGATATTTTGATGGGCGACAATCGCAGTGAAATGTTGGCGATAAAGCTCCGTGCAGCTGCAGCTCAGCATTAAAAAGAAGAAGAAGAAGCAGTCAAATGTTGCAATTGTTATTTCCGGTAAGTGCACCGCGGCTGTTTGATGTGAGACAACACTACTCTGTTGAAATGAATGCACTACACAGCTTTATTAATAAAATGAAAACCAGCCTGCAGACAGAATCCATCAGTTTATTGACTTAATGTTTGCAGAGTTCTGCTGTTGTTGTGTAATAATGTAATAATGTGCTGAAGAGTAAAAAGTGAAACTTTTCTTTAAAGTCAGAGAGAAGCAGAAGCCAAAGCTTCTCTGTATTTGAGTTTCAAAATGTTGAATCAGATTTTCCTTGAAGCAGAAATGAAAGCTGAGGTCTTGTCTGCATGTTGCTGGGCGCTTTAGTCTGTAGGAAGGACAAGTATAAACTCTCTTTGGTTCCTCACCCTGTAACACTGCTCAAGGAGGTGAACAACCCCCCACCCACCCACATACATACACTCACACATGGACTATGATCATCATCCTTTATGCTGTATTCTGAATGTGATGATTGTTGGAGCAGGTGATTCTGCGTGAACAGACAACAAAGAGTTATCTTTATTTTGAATCAGTCAGGTAATGAAGTGATCCAGGAACCAAAACACGAAGCTGAAACTGAACTCCTTTTGATTCACTCAGAGATTCTTTCTGTGTTGAATCATGAAACTTTATCTGCTGGATGTGATCAGACAGGAAACCAATCAAAATATCACACAGACAGAAAACCTGGAACATGAATCTTCATGTTCTTTAATCCAAACAGATTCTACTGAGCTCAGCATGAGTGTGTATATATATATATAATCAATGTTCCTCCAATATGACCAGTCAGTGGTCATAATGTTATGGCTGATCGGTGTATATAACATCCAGTTATATATTATACAGTTATACATTACACATATATATAACACAGTTATAAATAATATACAGTTATATATAACTAATCCACTGAAACATGTTTAATGGTTTAAATCAGAGAAAACACTGACAACATTAAAAGCATGAACATATAAAACTGAATATAACCATCTTGTCTTATATGAAAATATGAAACATTGAATTCACAATGTTCATTGACAAGAAATAAAAATGCAGTGAACCTCCTAAAGTTATAACCTTCCTGTCCACAAGTGAAGCGAGGTTCAGGCTGATATGTGACAGTACTGAGGTTTTACAGTGTAATTAGTAAAAGCCTTTAAATGTCGATTTACACATGATGATGCAAGCAATGTGATTATGTGTCCAGGAATAGGAATATTGAGAATATATATTTATATATACTCTGTAAGAAGTTGGTGAGACTCAGTAAACGATCTGTTTGCAGCTGATTCTCGTCCCTGAGTTCAGACTGCAGGCGAGTCTGGACTCGGTTCTCCAGCACAGAGTCATAAACAGCTCCAGGCTGTTGGCTCAGACCACAGCAAGCCAAACTGCTGTCAGAGTTCATCCATCACATCTTTTCACAGGCTGAAGACCGAGACGTGTTTCAGATGAAGAGCGGTGACGGAGCCTGAGATGAACTCTGTTCAGCTTCACTTTTCATTTCAACTAAAACAGTACTTTAATTCAGTTTCTGTTTCACATCTGAGCTTTTTTTATTTTCCAGTTCAGGATTTTTAATCTAACTTTCCACCAGAGGTGGAAGACGTACTTTTACTTAAGTGAAAGTACTTAAAAGTACTTTGGAGTGCTTATACATTGTGGTATTGGTACTTTTACCAATACCACAATGTATAAGCACTCCATTACAAGTAAAAGTCATTCATTTAAATCCTACTTAGTAAAAGTCCAGAAGTATTATAATCCAAATGTACTTAGAGTATCAAAAGTAAAGTATTTGTTCTGTACATGACATGTTAGATTACTCATCATAATGCTGATGAAGCAGCAGTTTAACCACCTTAAACTGTGAGGTTAGCTAGTTTAGTCCAGTGGTTCCCAACCTAGGGCCGAGGCCCTCCAAAGGGTCAGCAGATAAATCTGAGGGGGAAACTTGTGACCTGCCTTTGACCTTTCACCCATCTGCATGTGGGTCCTGTCCTATGCTTTATTACTGTGCGTGTGTGTGTGTGTGTGTGTATGTGTACTCAATGTCTCAAACTGCTACGACACTTTTAATAAAGTTTTTAATAAATACTTCAGGATGGTTAAGCAGCATTTTCTGTCAGAGATTCTCCCCGGCTCATTAAACCTAAATATACTACTATACTATTTTATTGTATTGTATTTCTATATATGACACTTTTGCTGGCTGCTGTAACGCTAAAAATTTCCCCGCTGTGGGACAATAAAGGCTTATCTTATCTTATGATGATGATGATGATGAAGGACACAAGCTGAAACATGTGACTTTTTCTCTTCTTCATGCAGCTTGAAGTTAAAGCTCTGCTCTGCAAATATAAACTTGGTCACAGTAGTGGAAGAAGTATTCAGATCCTTTACTGAAGTAAAAGTAGAATTTCCACAATATAAAAATACTCCGCTACAAGTAAAAGTCCTGCATTCAAAATCTTACGGATGTAAAAGTACAGAAGTATTATCAGAAACATGTACTTAAAGTATCAAAAGTACAAGGACTCATTCTGCAGAATAAGCCTTTAGCCTAGCTTAGCACAAAGACTGGAAGCGGGGGGAAACTGTTAGCCTCCAATCCACCAGATCCGTCTGCTTTACTTTCCTCCACAGGAAATGAAGGAAGTCATGAAGAAGAGTCGACCACCGAGTACTACGACTACTTCACAGAGACAGCGACGCCAGACTACGACTACACCGCCACCTTCGACTACTACTACGGTGAGAGCAGAGGACCAAATCACAACAGTAGTATCGGTACTGACAGCAGTAGTCTCAGTAGTAGTAGCACTAACTGCAGTATTTGTGTCTTGTAGTGACGGGCTTCTATCACTCTGAAGTCCCCAACAAGGTGAGAAATCTGCCCTCTTTTCTCCACATTCATGTCCTCACATGTCCTCGTGTGTCCACTGAAACAGTTCACAGCTGCTGTGGAACAGCAGTCCTCGTTCTGTGTTTAGACAAAGACACCATGAAGGGTTAACAGTCTGGTCTCAGTACTCGCATCCTTTACTGCAGTAAAAGTACTGCAGTACAAGTAGAGGTTGTACATTAAAAATGTTAGTTGATTAAAGAAAGTCCATCAGCATCATCACTGACAAAATAAAAGCCTCTGATTCTGTCGAAGCTCAAACATTTAGGCTGAACGCTGATGATTCTCTGTTTTACGGGATGTTGAATGTGAACTTGAACGCAGCTTTGTTTGTTCTCCTGACCTCTGTGTGACCCCTCACAGGCCGCAGGGATTGGTCTGTTAAGCCCGCTGCTCCTGCTGGGATTGGCTGTCCATCAGATCTGGACCTGACGGGGGCGGAGCCAAGGGTCACCTGCAGACAGGTGAGAGCAAATCAAGTCAGCTTTATTTATGTAGCCCAAAATAACAACTCATCAACTCAGCTGAGAGTATGACACAAACATCAGCTCTGCAGCCCTGAGTAGTGTCTGCAGGCTGTGTGTAGCCTGTGAGGTGAAGAAGTTAACGACCTTGCTGGTGCTCGTTAAGTTGACTGAAAGGATCCTTGAAATAAAGGTGAAAGTGTAAAACCCTGGGCAGTTTGACCTTTGACCTTCAGGTTAAACTCCCATCATTCACAGCAGCTCAGCTTCCTGACAGACACAGTTCAGGTCTCTCCAAGACTCTCCACAGCTTTTATCTTTATTGATCAACCCAAACTGTTGTGACTGATGGAACTGATTGATCAGTTTATTCACTGAGCAGTTTCTTCTGCAGTTAACACAACAAAATGCCCCCCCATCTGCTGTCTGATCAATAAACACACAACAGAAACTCATCAGTGACCTCCATCTTGTCTCCTGCAGGCCTCTGACCTCTGACCTCACCTCAGCTGGAGGAGCGAAACATCAGCTGCTGATAAATAACTGACCCCAGATCAATAACCTGCTGACATCACGTCATTTATAACTTTCAGATGAAACCTTCAGAGCGTCTGATGGGTCGACTGAAACCAGCTGATTGATTTCTGATCAACAACTCTGATCAGTTCTCATCACTGAGGGGCCTGATGTTACCATGACAACATATTAACAGACATGTTTTATAATAAATGATTTCACAGACGGTTTCCTGTTGCTTCATGTCTGATGTTATTGATTGATCGACACATGAAGTGATCAATGACTAAACTGTACAAGCTGCATCTCTGCTGCCACCCGCTGGACTCGGATCAATAACCACCTCCAGGGGAGAGGGAGGAGACATCTGCACAGATAGATACATCTACTTTTCATTGATTATTAAACATTATTGAACATATACATTTGAATGTTGCACAAGTCAAAGCAGAGATGCTATTTTACTTGTCAAATCTAAATCTACAAAGTAACTAATAGAAAGAAAATAAAAATACTTATACTACAGTACAGTAGTGGAGTAAAAGTACTGAGTTACTTTCCTGCTTATTGTCCACTTCATGAAGCGTTAAAATGCCTCATGCAGAATCTGATCAATGAAGGTGATCAGGTGATCGTCTGCAGATTAAATGAAGAACTGAACAGAATCAATACTGGAGGAAAAACAAAAGCAGACGCGTTGGAGAGAGAGCTCCTCCATCAGAACACCTGAAGTGACTCAGCAGGTAACATCTTTTATTAAAACTGAGATTTTAAATTCTGGGAACAAAAGTGGAGCCTCAGTAACACCAGAAGTTCCAACACACAGAGAGGTCAGTGAAGTGCACATGGCAAACTAAACAAAACAAACAAACACCTCACAGCCTGCAACCAACACCCTCCTGACTCAGTCCCAGTCCAGCTCTGCCAGCCCCCCCTCCTCCGTCTGTCCGCCATGGCCATGTACTCGTCCAGCTCAGCGTCCAGACGGCTCCTGGACGTGGACATGTAGTCGTCCAGCTGTTGGTCCAATCGGCTCCTGGACAGCGACATGTACTCGTCCAGCTGAGCGTCCAGCTGCTTCTTGGTTGGTACGTGGGCTTTGCTCAGGCCAGGCCCCCCGGATGCAGTGGCTCCGCCCCTCTGCAGGTGCAGACCGAGCTGTGTTGGTCCTGCAGGAGAAACACACGACAGGTAAGTCAGTGACACTTGTCTGTCTCATACTCAACAGCAGGTGGTCTCTGATGATGAACAGCAGACCCCTGTGTGCTGCCACGCCCCCTAACCCTGTCTGTCTTCTTCAGCTCAGTGTGCTGATAAACTGACCTGCAGTCCGTTTCTGGATCTTTCTCCTCATCAGGAGGCGACTGCGCAGGTCACACCATCCTGCACAGGAAACACACAGGGACAGGTGTAATGATGGCAGAGTCACAGTCTGAAGCTTCACTCTGCTCCTCTCGACTCTCAGCTGTCTGAATAAATCTATGAAGACTGACTGTTCGGTCAGTCCTGTTTAAGGAGAGATCTGGACTGACGGACAGGACCAGCAGACAGAAGCTTCATCAGTCCAACAATTGATCTTTCAGTTGGTTTATTGATTGATTTAATGTGTGAGACTCTGGTTGGAGCACTTGGTTTAATCTGAACTGAGTCAGTAAAACAGCCGTCAGGTACTCACTCCTGTAGGCGGAGGTGAACCTGGCTCTCCACCTGAACCTGTTCCTCAAGCTCCAGAAACCTCGAGGTCTGGAGGCCGAGAGGCGGCGGGTCACCTGCTGCCAGCCGAGTCGAGTCCACACGCTCCTCCTTCTCAGACGCTGCTTCACCCTCACAGACACGTCTCCAGTCTGGAACGGGGGGTTAACCAGTTAACCTTCATCACTCAGATCTAACCTGGTCAGATTACATACAGCATGGCGAGTCCTGACAGTGACATCACCACAACGCAGAAGTGAGCGGCCGTTCTCATTGGTCTACAGCTCTGTGACTCACCTGCAGGTTGAGCGGTGATGACGTCTTCACCAGCAGGACCACCGGCAGGGTGTCACTCACCCTCCTCTGCTGCAGCAGGACGGGGTCGAAGGTCACCATCCTGGACTGGGTCAGCTGGTCCATCTGCACCTGAGAGAAGCTACAGCATGGACGACACAGAGGAGGGAGCTTTTCATCCCAATCATTCAATAACATTTCACGTCTTTGGATCAATCATAATGAGATAAGGACACAATGTTTTACAGCCCAAACAGTATCCATGGTGATTCGTGGCAAAGAAAAAACACACAGCTTTCATTACAGGATGGAAAATTAAATAATCAAATCTTAAATGGTGGCTTTATCTACATTAGATTAAATGTGTGTCTCACCGCTCATGGAGAGAGACTGCTGAGGTACTTCTCAGGAAAAACGAGTCTGCTTTTGTTGAATCCATCGGTTTCCCGTTTGTCTGACTGTTTCTCCTGCAAGACACAAAACTGTGATGGTTGGAAAAACGCAGCTGAGTCGAGTCTCGTTCACCTGCGCGCTAATTAACCCGACCAACAGTAGTTATTTAAATATGAAGCAAGCCTTTACTTTCTTCGTGGCGCCCGCTGTACGGCGCTGCAGCAATAAGGATAAACACCGATTTGTAGTTAATTCGCGCTGCTTTGTGGTTCAAATAACAGCCGACATTGAGAGAAGACCTCCGCGATTTACGGGTCTTAAACTTTGTTCTATAATTCTGCCGATAAGCCGTGAAGCATTAAGTTTCACCAATATTTAAACGGGATTCGCCGCTGTTCAATCTCCGTACAGAGGTGTCACGTTTTGAGTTGAGCTAGCATTAGCTTGAATATTTTATCCGCTTGAAGTTAGCCAAGTTGGTGAAGAAAAGCTGAAGAAACGTGAGGAACAGTTTACCTTCACGACACCTGAGACACCTGAGACACCTGAGGCTGCAATGCTAATCGGCTAGCTGACGTTAGTTTCTTTATATTGTCGTCAGATCTGCGTCGCTTAGCTTCACCAAACTAGATTTACCAGCTTTAATTTCCTTTAGTTACGGTTATTACTAAAGTTTACGCGCTAACGATGCCAAACTTCATTCAGGGCGTTTTAACTCGTTATTATTATATTATTAGTTGTATTATTATGTTATTGACCAGGGTGGAAAGTAACATGTACATTTACTCAAGTACTGCACGTTCTGAGGTTTTACTGTAGTATTTCCTGTATGCTGCTGTGTACTTCTTAAACTTTGAACATCTTTATACAGTTGAGCAGTTTAACCTAAAATAATGATTTATACTTTAATCTATAAAACTAGTTTAAGTTTTCCTGAGTCTGTTGATGACGGTGCTGTGTTAATAAAGACATGTTTTAAAGCCGTGTGGTGGCACTTTAATCTGGTTATATCTGGATTTATCTTCACCACGAGATGGCGCGAAAGTCTGTCTGTAACCCGGGGCAACCCCCCCCCCCCCCCCCACAGGAGAGCAGCGATTGGCTACCTCTCACACGTGCACAAACAAACTGAGGCAGAAGTCAAGAAAGTACGTTTCCGGTCATAACCTTCAAAATAAAAGCTTAACTAGTGCTGAAAGTACAAGCTTAATGTAAGGAGGATTCTGCTTCCGGCTGTTTGGAAATGTATTGATTTGTAGCGCGTGGAAGTTCAGTTTGACCTTGGAAACAGCAGCAAAAACAAAGACTCAAGGTGTCCCTAGAGTCTTTCTCCCGCTTCTCACGGTCTTCGGTGTGCCACAGACTCCCTGTGTGTTTGAGCGGTAAATAACGTTGATTCTTCTTCTTATTGTTACGATTGTGGTTCTGGATCTGCCTTTAGATGTTCCCGTCTACTTGTGAAGCTACTCTTATTTTTTATAAAGTATGGAAGTGGCCTGACTTCCTGTTATGTCTGGCTGTCTGGTTAGCATGACACCGCCCCCCCACCCGCGGACTCTCGGTGAGTGTGCAGACAGACGGTCTGGACCAGACGGAGGACACCCGGACCGACAGCCAGCCGGTCTCACCGTCACAGCCGAGCGGAGAGCCGAGTCCCGGTGAGTGGAGCAGACTCAGCCCGCTGAGGGTTCGTTCTGTTCGGCTGATTTTATATCTGACAACTGTTGATGCAGCAGCGACTGTCTGTCTACCTGTCTGTCTGCCAACCTGTCTGAGTGTCTGCAAGTCAAACTGAAGCAACTGAGCAGCTGCAGTACACATTATATGATCAATCAATCAGTCAATCAACAGAAAATTAATCAATGACTGTTTGATGATGGCTGATGGTCAGACTAAACAAGCAGTTTGATGACATCACTGACAACTAAATATGGACATTTGACGCCATTATATAATAATTTAATCAAAAGATACATTGATTAATCATTAATAGAATATCTGAGGAGAAATCAGATGATTGATCAGAGACATGATGCAACAGAGTAAAAGTGAAAACAGGCCTGATGCAGACGGATGGTACTGTTACTGAACTGCTACTGAACTGTTACTGTACTGTTACTGTACTGTTCTGCACTGTTACTGTACTGTTCTGTACTGTTACTGTACTGTTCTGCACTGTTCTGCACTGTTACTGTACTGTTCTGCACTGTTACTGTACTGTTCTGCACTGTTACTGCACTGTTACTGTACTGTTCTGTACTGTTACTGTACTGTTCTGTACTGTTCTGCACCGTTACTGTACTGTTCTGCACTGTTCTGCACTGTTACTGTACTGTTCTGCACCGTTACTGCACTGTTACTGTACTGTTCTGTACTGTTCTGTACTGTTCTGCACCGTTACTGTACTGTTCTGCACTGTTCTGCACTGTTACTGAACTGTTACTGAACTGTTACTGTACTGTTCTGCACTGTTACTGTACTGTTCTGCACTGTTACTGCACTGTTACTGTACTGTTCTGTACTGTTCTGCACCGTTACTGTACTGTTCTGCACTGTTACTGTACTGTTCTGCACCGTTACTGTACTGTTCTGCACTGTTCTGCACTGTTACTGTACTGTTCTGTACTGTTCTGCACCGTTACTGTACTGTTCTGCACTGTTCTGCACTGTTACTGTACTGTTCTGCACTGTTACTGCACTGTTACTGTACTGTTCTGCACCATTACTGTACTGTTCTGCACTGTTCTGCACTGTTACTGTACTGTTACTGTACTGTTCTGCACTGTTACTGCACTGTTACTGTACTGTTCTGCACCGTTACTGTACTGTTCTGCACTGTTACTGTACTGTTCTGCACTGTTACTGCACTGTTACTGTACTGTTCTGCACCGTTACTGTACTGTTCTGCACCGTTACTGTACTGTTCTGCACTGTTACTGTACTGTTCTGCACTGCTACTGTACTGTTACTGCACTGCTACTGCACTGTTACTGTACTGTTC
Organism: Macquaria australasica; assembly: GCA_005408345.1. Taxonomy (NCBI): domain Eukaryota; kingdom Metazoa; phylum Chordata; class Actinopteri; order Centrarchiformes; family Percichthyidae; genus Macquaria; species Macquaria australasica. The sequence continues at coordinate 74,449 of SEMN01001004.1, forward strand.
TGCACTGTTACTGTACTGTACTGCTATTGTACTGTTACTGTACTGTTCTGCACTGTTACTGTACTGTTCTGCACTGTTACTGCACTGTTACTGCACTGCTACTGCACTGTTACTGCACTGTTACTGTACTGTTCTGTACTGCTATTGTACTGTTACTGTACTGTTCTGCACTGTTACTGTACTGTTCTGCACTGTTACTGTACTGTTACTGCACTGCTACTGCACTGTTACTGTACTGTTCTGCACTGTTACTGTACTGTTACTGCACTGCTACTGCACTGTTACTGTACTGTTCTGCACTGTTACTGCACTGCTACTGTACTGTTCTGCACTGCTACTGTACTGTTACTGTACTGTTCTGCACTGCTATTGTACTGTTCTGCACAGCTACTGCACTGTTACTGTACTGTTCTGCACTGTTACTGCACTGCTACTGCACTGTTACTGTACTGCACTGCTACTGTACTGTTACTGTACTGTTCTGCACTGTTACTGTACTGTTCTGCACTGCTATTGTACTGTTACTGCACTGCTACTGCACTGTTACTGTACTGTTCTGCACTGTTACTGCACTGTTACTGTTCTGCACTGCTACTGTTCTGCACTGCTACTGTACTGTTACTGTACTGTTCTGCACTGTTACTGTACTGTTCTGCACTGCTATTGTACTGCTACTGCACTGTTACTGTTCTGCACTGTTACTGTACTGTTCTGCACTGCTACTGTACTGTTACTGTACTGTTCTGCACTGTTACTGTACTGTTCTGCACTGCTATTGTACTGCTACTGCACTGTTACTGTTCTGCACTGTTACTGTACTGTTCTGCACTGCTACTGTACTGTTACTGTACTGTTCTGCACTGCTACTGTACTGTTCTGCACTGTTACTGTACTGTTCTGCACTGCTATTGTACTGTTACTGCACTGCTACTGTACTGTTACTGTACTGTTCTGCACTGCTACTGCACTGTTACTGTTCTGCACTGCTACTGTACTGTTCTGCACTGCTACTGCACTGTTCTGCACTGTTACTGTACTGTTACTGTACTGTTACTGAACTGTTACTGTACTGTTACTGAACTATTACTGTACTGTTACTGCACTGTTACTGTGTTACTGTACTGTTACTGTACTATATTAGTGACAGGCCTACAATACAGTAATAGTGCAGTAATTTACTATACAATTGTTTATTAATTAATTAATTATAAAAAATGAATTAAACAAGTAATCAATGATCTACATGAATGCAGATGATGATCATGATTAATCTTTCGGTCCCCCCCCAGGTGACCATGTCGGTGCTCAGCCCCCCGGCCCCCAGCAGCAGCGCCGACGCCTGCCTCAGCATCGTCCACAGCCTGATGTGCCACCGGCAGGGTGCTGAGAACGAGGGCTTCGCCAAGCGGGCCATCGAGAGTCTGGTGAAGAAGCTGAAGGAGAAGAAGGACGAGCTGGACTCGCTCATCACCGCCGTCACCACCAACGGCGTCCATCCCAGCAAGTGTGTCACCATCCAGAGGACGCTGGATGGACGGCTGCAGGTAGGGATGCTTAGAGTCAGACTGCATTTAAAGTCTGAATTTCTGCTTTTCACATGACAACATAGATGGTACAGAGGCCAGAGGTGCAACAGTAAATGATTTGAAGATCAGCATGTTTGTTTCATTCAGTCAGGAACCCGAGTGGAAACAAACTGATGTAAATGTGTTAAAGAGTTTCCTGCTGTGAGGTGTACAAGCTGTTTATGGATAAAAGCAGAAGCAGACTTGATGAATAAATGCTGGCGTCCATGAAGCCTGTGAGTCAAAGTGAAGGGCTGAAAACATCAGATGTGTGTGGAGCGATGAGGAGGCTGTAACCTTCCTCACATGAACACATGAAACGAACAGAAAGCTCATATCTCCATCATGTTCTCCACATGGTTTTCTCCTTAAATGACGTCGCCTCGTTGTGTCCTCTTCCTTTGTGGTGGTTTAATGGCAGATTCCTTACATTAACCAGCAGAGAGTTTCATTTAAAGCTGCAACGATTAGTCAATTCATTTAATCAATTTAATCAAAATTAATCAACTATTTTGATAATCCATCATTTGTCATTTTTCAAGCAAAAATTCAAAACATCTGCTGGTTCCTGAAAGCAGTTGAAGTGAACTGAGTGTGAAGAGTGGAAGTTGTGAGTTAGAAGAGCTGAAGAATTCTTTTAGGTGAAAACCTGAAAGAGTGTGAAGTGTCAGTTGAAGTGTAGGCATTGAAAGCAGAATAATAGTGTTGTATGCAGACAGGTGATCTGAGGAGAGTCTTGGTTAAACCAGGTTCATACAGCTGTACTTTATTTCACTGACGACGTCCTCATCAAGACTTTTTATTATTCACTTTAGTTTTATTAATAAGCTGATTTAGTTTTTCAGTTACAGGATTCTTATTTTTAAATAAACTGTCTCCTGGGAGGATTAGATATGTCATCTTCTCCCGTCAGTTTATTTTTATTCAAACTTTGTGAGTGTGTTGAACCGTCATTGAGTATCACGCCGTATGCTCAGAGTCTTTGTTCTATAATGTGCAGGTTGATTTCACCTGGTGAACAGTCACATGATCATGTCTTTCATGTCTGTCCTTCGGTACACAGATCCATTCACAGTTTTTTTTTCCTGTCTGTGTAGCTCCTGATAATAAAAGTGCAGTAGAGCAGAGTGTGTCAGAGCAGCAGACTGGGTGTGGTCACAGACTGTCAGACAGTAATTATCAGGCCGGAGGATGTAAACATGGATCACACTTCAGACTGCTCACAACTTCACACGAGCCATCTTCAGCTCAAATTAGATTTACACAAATCAGGAACCAGCAGAACCACCTCAAGAACCTCCAGAACCTTTTTAAGGACTGACCGAAGACCTCTAAGGCCACTAGCACCTCTTCTACAGCCACTACAGTCTCCTCAGACACACCTGGAACCTTTTCAGAACCACTGAAACCACCCCAAGAACCTTTAGAACCTCCTCAAATCTGTCGAATTCCTGAAATCTTCTTAACCCAAGAAGTAATTCCTCAAGAATCTCTGAAATGTCTTCAAGACCCAATGAAAACCTCATTCAGAACCCTGAAACCCTCTCAACAACCCTCTGGACGTCTCAGGATCCTATGGAACTGCTAAGGAACGCTTCTCTAGAACCATGAACTAACTCTGAAACCTTAAATCCTGTCAGTAACTTGTTGGATGATCTTTTATCCTGTGAAACCTCCTAATAACCACCTGAAACCTTTCCACGAACCCCTGCACACCCCAGGAACCTCGTTAAACACCCTGTACCTTCATAAGAACCCTTTCTACCTACTCAAAAACCCCAGACTCTCAAGGATCTGCAAAACCTTAAAGAAAATTGCCTTTGGTCTCCTTAAGAACCCTATAACCAACAGGTACTGTATAACCCTCAATAACTTCCTCAAGAAGTCACGCAGCCCCCTGAAGAACTTGTGGATCCTCGTCAAGAACCAATGAAGTCTTTAAAGGGATCAAAGGAACCCATTAAAAAAACTCCTGGAACCTTCTGAAGAACCTTCAAACATCCAAACAGTAACACAGAAAAACTGATATAACAGTGTCACATCGGGCAAACAGACTGAAGACTGTGTGAGGAGGAGGAGGAGGAGGAGGAGGAAGGGCAGGCTGGCTTGTTTTGTCTGAAACACAGGAAAGGGGCCGGGTTAAGTTAAGCCAGACTGTCTGTGTGTGTGTGTGTGTGTGTGTGTGTGTGTGCGCACGCAGACAGACGGGAATGTGTACACGTCTAGGACTTGGATCTCATACCACAGAGTTTCTACACTGTAAAAACAAAAAAACTGATCTGTTACTGAGTCCTAAAATCAGATTTTTATTTCAAACACAAGATTTGCAAATTATGAGAAGCTGAAGTGTTTCTCCTCATGCTGGACGGATCTCAATGTTACTGAACATAGAAACTCAAGACTCTCCAGGACTCTCCAGGACTCTGAGTCACAGCAGCTCTCCATGAAGTCCTTCCTGTGTTCTCAGTATCTCATCTCTAACTGATTCACTAAATCAGGTTTCACCATTAAACCTTCAGAAACATCTCAGCTAGTAGTTTAGTGACGCGTAAATCTGTTGCTAGGAAACATCTGTAGTGCCGTCCAATCAGGAGCAGCCATCTATGTAAACAGGAAGTCACTGTAGCATCACAAGCTAGCATAACTTCCAAATGTAACAGTTTCAGAGGCTAAAAGATAAATCTGTTTTATTTCTGTCTGCGAACACGGAGACATCTGAGTGCTTCAGTTAGCAGGATTCATACAGTTTAGAATGAGGGAAACCTCTGCTTATGCTAAGCTAACTGGCGTTATTTACTAATTTAGTCAAATGTTGTCAGCATAACGTTTGGTCATTTGAGGTCTGTTGTGTTATTTTAGTGAAATGTGATTTCAACTCTTCCAGCATTATTAAACAGCATTGATCAATTCTCAGGTCAGAGATGTCGACCGTCCTCCAGACCACCTCTGTTACTGTAAACCAGGGGTTCCCAAACTTTTCAGCTCAAGACCCAAAAGAGAAATTTGGTTTCTCCCAGGGACCCAAACTTACAAAAATACATCATGAATTGCCATAACATCTACATTTATAAACTACTGATAAAGAACACAACAAACCATGAATGCCTTGAATGAGACAAAGAGGATATTATCATTAACACACACAAACTAACACACATACACACAAACAAGGTTAATACAAACGTAACACACACATTACTGACTCTTCCACCGTCAAATCAATACGGGGTAAACAGCCCCGACAGCATCTCAGCTGAACAGACCAGCAGAGCAACAAAAAGTAGTTACTGGATGTAACTCCAGTTCTATGAGTATGTTTGAGCTGAACAGACCGGCGTCTGAATCCACTTATCATAGCATTGTTTTATCATTATCGTTATCATTATTATCATTGCCAATTGAAGACCCAATAAAAACGGGTCCACGACCCATTTTGGTTCGCGACCTTAGTTTGGGAAAGACTGCTCTAAACGGCTCAGATGTTAGCATGCTAACGTTAGCTAACAACAGCGCCACCTGCAGTTAGCGGCTGTAAACATTCAGTAACAGCTAGTTATTGAGCTGCAGCCTGTTTCAATGCAGTGAAGATGAACGTGAACTTGGTGAACGCTGACGGCAGAACTGAACTGATGAACAGCTGCTGAAACCTGCTGCTGGATGACGAAACCATCATACAGGTTCATGTTCTGACCACCTGCTTGAATTATTGACACTTTGTTTCTTACAAATCTCTCTAAATACTGAAATACCTGTGAACCTCAGCTGCTGTTGCCATGGTTACTGAATTCATCCCAAGATGCTTCAACAGATTCAAGCTGCTGAATGTGTTATCAGGTTTCAACAATGTGATATTTAGCTTCAGCTAACTGTTAGCAGCCAACACAACAGAATGTGAAGCTCTGTGATTGGATGTTTGCTAGTGAAATGCACCCTGGGAGTCGTAGTTGACTTGTCTGTGGTGCAGGTCGCCCGCCAGCTGATCTGTTTTATCTCTGGTTAGAAAAACGTCTTGAAGGCAGAAAATGAAGCAGCTTGTTGAGACGGATGTGTGTGTGTGGATGTTTTGTCTGCAGAGTCTTATCCCTGCCCTTCACCTGTGCACACAGAACACACTCTGCTCTGATAGGCTGCTTCAGTGTGTGTGTGTGAGACTCCTTACACACATGTAAACCTGATCCAGTCAGGTGACACTGTTTCACCTGTTTGATTGAAATCAGCTGGTTTAAGAAGTCTTCTTGAATAAAGTTTCCTGATTAGTTCAAAGTTGAAAACACACTGGAAGATGATCTTTTGCAGCGTGTTGAGGTCTGACTGTCTCACACACACACGTGAGGTCAGACATGATGTCATGGTCGTGGTTTGGTGTGACGGGTCAACCCTGCATCACCTGGTACACACACACACAGTGTTTCCGTGGTAACCTCTGCTGACCATGACTCAGTTTGTTCTCACAGAGTTTATTTAAATTTCCATGAAGGATGTTTCCTCTCTGACTGCCTGTCTGTCTCTCTGTCTGACTCTCACCTGTCTGTTAAACTGACTGTCTGCTTCACTGTCTTTGACCTGTCTGTCTGTTAAACTGTCTGTCTCCCACTTGTCTGTGTCTCTCACCTGTCTGTCTGTGTCTCACCGGTCTGTCTCTCACCCATCTATCTGTCTTTCTCTCACCTGTCTGTCTGCAGGTGGCAGGTAGGAAAGGTTTCCCTCATGTGATCTACGCCCGTCTGTGGCGTTGGCCCGACCTCCATAAGAACGAGCTGAAACACGTGAAGATCTGTCAGTTTGCGTTCGACCTGAAGTACGACAGCGTGTGTGTGAACCCCTACCACTACGAGAGGGTGGCGTCCCCCGCCCCCGCAGGTAGAAACACACCTTCATAATACTGTGATAACATACAGGTGGACACAAGATGGCGTCACAGTGTTCATTGTATCTGTCACAGGACACTCTTCCTTTGGATTGGTTATCATGCTAGCTTGCTAACATTTTTATTCATGGTGTTTACCACAGACTGTAAAGATGGACGACGTGACCGCTCCCCAAAAGTGAAGCCAAAACATCTGGATCGCCCCCTGGTGGCAAATAAAATGTTCCCAAAGATGGTTTCTGTTATTTCAGGTTCTTCTCACGCTGATGTTTGTTCACGTGTTTGTTTTTCTGATCAGTTTGGTTTTAATTAGTTATTTGATGCTATAAAAAGGGGGGGAGACGTCATGATTGACAGCTGTGAGTGTGCTGTGATTGGTTCAGGCGGCTGTATAGGCGGGACCTCGATCACTGCTGCTCAGACTCTGGCTCCAAATGACGTCACCAGCACAAGATGGCAGCTCCCGTATTCGGGGTATTTTGGCTTCATTTTGTACAGCGGGAGGAAGAGGAGACGCGTCGGCCATCTTTATATACAGCCTGTGGTGTTTACATTCATGTTTAATGTTAGTATGCTGATGTTTGCTAACATGTTAAAAATAATGAACGTTAGTATAAAATATTAACAAACTAACATTTGCTCACTTCTAAGTTGGCACAATGCTAAAGTTTTCAAGGTACAGAAGAAGTTTTCAAGGTACAGAAGAAGTTTTCAAGGTACAGAAGAAGTCGTCAGGTTTCTATCTTTATTTCTATTCTCAATAGAAATGATTTGTTCTGTACCTTTCTCTGTGGGTCTGTGATTATTTTTGTCTGTGTTGCAGTAGAGTCTTGTCCTGTCTGTTGTTTGATACCTCTGACGCTCCTCGTCCCACCCCCTGTCTTCCTTCAGGTCCTCAGTCTCTGGTAAAGGAGGAGTTCATGCAGGACTGTCTGCAGATCGACCTGCCCCCCCACACTGACCCCTACAACCAGCCCCACCCCATCAGCATGTATCCCAGCATGCCCCTCTCTCCTCCAGGTCAGACTGTCAATCAGACATTTGGTTCATATTTAAATAAAGCTTGGTGTCCTGACGTCCTGCTGTGTGTCCTGCAGGCAGCAGCTCCATAACGGCTGCAGCACTGTCAGCCGGCGCCGCCATGGGCTGCGGTCGGAGCGGGGGGGTCGGGGGAGGAGTCGGTGTTGGCAGCGAGGGCCCTGGCCTCCTTCAGATCGCCCTGCCTCAGAACCACGGGGGCCATGCCTCCCCACCTCACCCTCACACCCCCCAGCCTCCTCACCCTCCCACCCCCACCTCCCCACACCAGCAGAGCCCCGAGTACAGCAACCCCCCCAAAACTGGTACTGTACCTGTACTGCTACACACACCTGTACCAGCAGTACAAATGGTAGAAGTAGTACTAATGGGAGTAGTTGCAATAGTAGTAGAAGGAAGTATTATTATTAGCATTATTAGCAATATCAGAAGCAGTAGTAGTAGCAGTAGGCTAGTAGTAGTAGCCATAGCAGTTCCTGTAGCAGGTGCAGTACGAGTAGTAGTAGTAGTGGCAGTTAATACAAGCAGTAATAGTAGCAGTAGTAGTTGCAATGACAGTTGTACTAGTTGCAGTAGGAACAGTAGTAGTGGAGGAGCAGTAGTAGCAATAATTCTAGTAGAACCAGAAGAAGTAGTACCACAGTAACAGTAGTGATGTGAGACAGATACTGACCTGTGTCGTGTGTGTCTCTGCAGCTACCTGGCCAGGTAACAGCCCTGCCCCCTACAGCCCTGCAGGACCTCAACAGAGTGGGCGGAGCCACCAGCAGCCTCCATTACATCATCATCACCACGCCCCCAACACTCACTTCTGTATGACATCATGTGACCGTCAAATATCAAACTAAAGTGCTGCAGTAGTAGTACTTTAATGTAGTACATGGTACTGAGTCTAAGTATTTGTTCCTGCAGGGTCACAACATCATAGTACTGCTCCATACCCACAGCCAGTGTCCAACCACCCAGGTCTGTCCTAAAATGTCCACTTTTTACCCTTGTCTCTCTGTCTCTGGTAGACTGTCTCACGTTGTCCCCTGTCTCTCAGGTCCAGAGTTCTGGTGCTCCATCTCATACTTTGAGTTGGACGTTCAGGTCGGGGAGATGTTCAAGGTCCAGTCCAGCTGTCCTCTGGTGACGGTGGACGGTTATGTGGATCCTTCAGGAGGAGACCGTTTCTGTTTGGGACAGCTGAGTAACGTCCACCGCACCGCAACCAGCCACCGCGCCAGGTGACCAGTGAGACCAGTGAGACCAGTAGCAGTAGTGGTGGTAGCAGTTGGAGGTGTATGTAGTGATGACAGTTACAGTGAGGGAGAAAACTTACAGGTGTTTCTGTTATTGTGTCCACCCCCTGTCTTCTTCCTTTGTCTCTTGTGTACATTTTTTGACTTGACCTTCGTTCTTCCTCTGCGTGTTATTTTCCTGCAGGCTCCACATCGGACGGGGGGTTCAGCTGGAGTGTCGGGGGGAGGGGGACATCTGGATGCGTTGCCTTAGCGACCACTCGGTGTTCGTCCAGAGTTTCTACCTGGACCGTGAAGCGGGCCGAGCGCCGGGGGACGGAGTTCACAAGATCTACCCCGGAGCTTATATCAAGGTGGGTGTGTGGATATGCAGACGACACTGTGCTGTGCATCTCTGTAGACCACATTGAGACACCAAGAACCACCATGAATGAGCTGTCAGCAGCTCCTGTCAGCAGTGGACCATGGATGTACAGACAACTGTCACTGGATCACTGTGATACTGAAGAAAAGCTCTTTGTTCTTTCTGGGCGTTTGTTCTGGACGGACCTCAGAGATAATGAGAAGTCTCACTGAATGATTCAATATGAGTTTCAGGTCTGATTGAGTGAGGACTCTGAGAAGAGTGGTTTTTGACTGACAGTGCAGCCGTCAGTCTCTGAGTGTTTTACTCTCCATCAGCTGAGTCTCTGTTGCAGCTCCACCTGCTGACAAACTACAGGAACTACCTTCCTGTTGCACCTGTCCCCACTAATAAAATACTTACTTATTCCAAATGACATTGTTTTGATGTGAAGAAGCTGTCTGTCTCTCGCCTGTCTGTCTGCAGGTGTTTGACCTGAGGCAGTGCCACAGACAGATGCAGCAGCAGGCGGCAGCAGCTCAGGCAGCAGCAGTGACTCAGGCAGCAGCAGTTGTCGGTGCAATTCCCGGGCCCAACAGCGTGGGGGGGATCGCCCCTGCTGTCAGTGAGTATCACCTGTCTCTCTCTCTCTGGGGACCTGTCTTTCTCTCTGTTGTGTCAGCATGGAGGATCAGATTCAGAGAGCACAGCGCCACCTACTGGACACCTAATTGCTTCTAATTGCTTTCATAAAGAACTTGTTAAATCCGGTTACATATGAAGATGAATGTGGATTTAATGTGTGTAACATTCATCAAAGATTATTACTGCTGCAGAATCATCTTTTAAATCACTTCTCAAAGCTTGCCAGCACACCGTGTTATTTCCAGCATGTCTGATCAGTTTTATTATCAGTATTATTTTTATTCAAACTTATATTATTGTTGGTATTTTATTCAATTTTATTTTTGTATTATTTTTAATTGTCTGATTTTATTTGCCTCCTGAAACGTTTAAATCTTTTCAAACCACAAGAAGCATTTTGTGACTGTGTTTAAAAAAGTGCTGTAGAAATGAAGTTTATTATTATTTATTATTATTATTATTATATTGTTACAGTTGGCTGTGGTTTCTGTAGTTTGCACCGCAGCGCCCCCCCTTTGGCAGCAGAGGACAGACCTGTGTGAGTGAAGGTCTGACTTCCTGTCTCCCTCCAGGTGTGTGTTCGGCAGCAGGTCTGGGGGTGGACGACCTGCGCAGGTTGTGTATCGTGCGTCTGAGCTTCGTTAAAGGTTGGGGGTGCGATTACCCGCGTCAGAGCATCAAGGACACCCCCTGCTGGCTGGAGGTTCACCTGCATCGAGCGCTGCAGCTGCTCGACCAGGTGCTGCACACACTGCCGCCGCGGGAACACACACTCTGACACACTGCAGCAGCTCTGTGTGTGTGTGTGTGTGTTCTCTGTCGGCTGCAGGTGGGTGGGGTTTAGCTCACAGGACAGCAAATCACAGCAGAGGATTCAGCTGAAAACAGAGAAAAGAACCTTCTACCTGACACCACCTGACTGTCAGGATTCATAAGCTCCACCCACCTCGTCCTCCTCCACACAGATGAAAACAAACACACTACAGCTCAGTGGTCGCTTCAGAAAGGCTTCTGACAATCAGCCAACCACAGAATCACATCCCTCCTGTCAGTCAATGCGTTTCCATGGATACCAGCATCCCCATTAAAGGGTCAGTTCACACAAATAACTGTGTGTCTTCTTTCACCTGTCTGTCTCTCTCAGAAAGCTCTCAGTGATTCAGTGATTAACCGTGATGCTTCCACTGTGGTTGGTTCAGTCGTGGTTAAAACTCACAGGAGGCAACACGCAGGTGTAGGTCATTACTTCCTGTCGTGCCTGTGATGAAGACAGAAAAACACCCCAAAAAAAACATACACAGTACTGTGGCTCCAGTATCTGCTCTGGTCCAGTTCAGTTCAGTATCTTCCCTGGCTCACACAGACTCTTTGTCTGCCTCATGAATTGTCTCCATGTCTGATCGTCTGATTGGCTCTGTGACCTGTGGAGTCCCTCGGGTCGGTCCTGGGTCCCGTCTTATTCTGCCTTCAGGTCCAATGATCCATCAGTCTGTCTCTTATTGAAGCTTTGCTGATGCTGTCCAGGTCTTTATAAAACCTGGACCTTGTCCTGTCCAGGTTGCCTGGATGTCTCGGTCTGATGTTGTTGTAGTTTGGGTGAACTGACCTTTTAACAGCTGAAACATTTACCTGCAAAAACCAGCTGTTCCATCTTCCACAGAGTGATGTCACCCTCCTGCTGGGTCACAGGGATTCTGTTGATTATTTATTTTTATTGATTATCTCCCCGACCTGTCCAGGTAAACCCCTCCTCCCTGTGTCAGCTGGGATCCGCTCCAACCCCCCCTCTAACTATAAGCGGATATAGATAACAGATGATTATCTACCAAAGATTAATTTCCTGCTCTTGATGACATCATATCCTGTTTACTTTGTGATTCAGATTATTTATTCTGTCATCAGGTTTTTTTCTCTCAGCTTTTTTTATTATTATCACATTTTATATTTTAAAGGCTTTTATACTGAAAGGGTCTATAACTGTAACATCTGCTGTTTATTAAAAATTGAACTTTTCTGATAAAAACAGTCGGCTTCTTCTTCTGCGTCTTTATTTAGCACTCTGGCTGCTCAACACATGGAACTCATATATTAGTTCATAATAAGAATTATACACTAATGAACTTTATCTCCTTTTATTTATTCTTTGAAGTTTGACTTTAGTCTCTAAATTTCGGGATTTTTCTCAGAATCTTAATTTTATTCCAGATTTTGACTTTGACTTTATTCTCTTGACTTTCCCTTAACTTTATTTTTGTCAGAATTATGAGATTAATCTGAGACCCTCTGTCACGACGAGGATTTAAGTCATTATTACCATTAAAGGTGAATAAAAGAACACTAATAAATGTCCTCATTAGTTCAGACTGAAGTGAATTCCTGCTGCTTTGTGTCTTTGTTGTTATTAACTGTGAAGAAACAGACTCTTCATACAGTTTTCCTGTTGATGTCTCGTCTTGTTGTGTCCGACCAACAGTCCAAAACCCTAAAATATGCAGTTTCCTCACAGTTCATCATGTTGGACAACGAAACAGCAAATATTCTCATTTAAAAAGCTGAAGCAGCAGATTTTTGGGCATTTTTGCTTAAAAAATGTCAAAGAAACATCAAAATAGTTGGCAATTAATTTTCTGTTGATGGACTAATCGTCGCAGCTCATCTGTCGAATCTTAACTTTTTTTAACTAACTTTTTCCAGAGAGTACTTCAAAGCGGATGGAGGTTTTTTGCTCAGCTGATCTATGTGGACATTGAGTTGGGATTATTTTGTCAAACTACTTCTTCTTAAATCAAGAATAACTTTCACCCTACATCTACATACGCTGCATGGCCAAAAGTATGTGGACAGCTGACTGTGTGACTAAAGTGAATGTGACACTAGTTTCATCTTTTACAGTTTGGATTTTATTATTATTTTATTACTTACTACTTTACTATTACTGTTTACATTTCAAATGTAAAAAAGCAGCTGAAAGGAAATGTCATTTCTGTGAGGACCAGAGTATTCAACCGATAAAATGTCCTACAAAACATAAAAACATCAAAGTGTTTGATTTGATCAAAAACCTGAGTGCAATAATGATCTGGGTTTGTTCACGCTGAGAGTAGCAGATACAGGACAGCTGTTGTTTTGTGCCTCTGAATGAAAAACCTGAAGGATCAGTGAAATATGGCGCCAATGAGCACAAAGAGTGGGAGTATATAAAGTTTAAATGATTCATGTTCGCCTTCTCATTGGTTACAATGACGTAACGTCCTTGCAATTCCAACCAATCAAAGAAAAGAGTCTTGCATAATGAGATGCCGGGGGAGGGACTCGATGAATGTCTCATCATCGGGCCAATAAGAGACCAGAATCTGAAACGATAGGAATGTTCATCGAGAAGGGGGCGTGGTCTCAAAGTGGAGGTCGGGCGCGAGCGAACATGGAGGTTTAGTGGTCGCCTGGTCTCTTGTGGAGAAGCAGCCGTGAGCGCGCCTCGGTGAAGCCTCTTTTATTTTCATTTTCCTTTGTTATACTTTGTTTTTTTGCCCTCAGTCCGGGCTTCAACATGGAGATGAAGAAGAGGATTAGCCTGGAGCTGAGGAACAGAAGTCCAGCGGAGGTGTGTAACTACAACAGCGCGGACTTTAATTTATTTATTTCCAGAAGAAACCGGTGAAATGACGATGCTGAAAACATCCAGAATGATGTCTTCCGACATTTTGACCCAGAAAACAGCTTCCCGCAGCTCCAACATGGAGGACGGCGCGCTCTCTCCCGCTCGTGGGGACTCCCGGGGCGTCGCGTGCGGGCTAATGGGCCAGCCCAACGAGCGCCCAGCCCTCATAATAGACCGGTGGTCGGGATTAGTTGGCTGAGGGTCGGCGCTAGTACTCGGTAACGTTAGTAAAAGGAAAATACACCTGCGCGTGTTTGTTCGGCTTCGGTTACATTTGTTTAAACCCTCCTGGTTCACCGCGCGGCCGAGCAGCTACCATTTTAACCTTCAGTGTTAAATAGTTGTTTATCCACGATGCTTGTAATCTGATGGCGCGTCAATCGCCAGACTCCATTCTTAAATCGCCAAGTTATACATTTGCATGCTTATAAGCCAAATTGCTATTCTGCCCAGCACGATTTTCATATTTTATTTTGTTCAGGTGCTGCAGGTCAGTTCGGCCCACACTTAATCCAACAACAGTCCTTCATTTAGATAAGACTCAAACTTTAAGACCCCGCTGTTCCCGCCCACTCTGGTGTGTTGTGGTAAAGATCGTGGCACTGCTGTACGCAACAGTCCTAAAATCGAAATATCGTTTGTGCAGTTTGGTGTGTGGCGGATTTACCTGAAGAACTAAGGGACGTAACGTTAAACATTATGACAATTCTGACGTTTTTTCTGCAGGGAATCTGGCAAAACGTTGTATCCATAGATGAGAATTCATGGCACCAGTTTGGTCGATGAAGCGAAACATAACTGTCAGCAGGGTTTCCGTCCATTATTTAAATACGACCAATTTAAAACGACTCAATGCTTAATGCTAACTTGTGGTGCCCTAAAGGACTGACGTTCATCGGTCGGTAGAGAAAGAAGTGCGAGTATTTTCTGACGGTGAATTCAGCAGCTGTGTGTGTTTCTGTCACTAATCCATTCACACTGATGGCTCATCCAAGAGGGTTTGTTGGAAGAGATGAATCTCTCCCCGGTTGTCTGACAGCGATCTTAAACCTGACTGTTTCTCTCCGTCCAGAAAAAGCAAAGAAGCTGTTTTTACAGCCGTGATCTGCACTTTAAAGCGTCTCCAGGTTTGACAGGTTTTGTGGTCTTGTGTGGTCTGGATGAAGAAAAAGGAATGAAGTCTCTCCTTTTCTATTTCCACAACACAGTACAGGTTCAACAAAACAGGGTTTAAACATTCTCTGGAGTCTACCTGTGGTTCTGAAGTATTTGCAGTTTTTCTTCGTCACCTGTCACTGTGACGAAGAAAAGCATCAACTCTTCACATTTTTGAGGCTCCACCCAAATATTTAACAAAAAGACTAAAATGATTCTTCGATTATCAAACTAGTTTCCCATTCATTTTCTGCTGATCAATTAACTGCTGCAGCTTCATTCATCAGCTGACACACAGATCCCATATATATCTGCAGTGAGCTGATATCAGCTGACTGATCGGTCAGGCTCTAGTTATAATCATGTTGTCATACAGTGCAGATATTTCAGGTGATGCTGTACACTGGTTTTAAACAGCTGTCCTGTGAGCTTGTGGTCACATGGTCTCTTGTTGTTGTTGATGTGGTCAGGTGGTGGCGCTGGTGGTGGATAACTGTCGCTCCAGTGATGGCGAGGTTGAAAGTCTGACGGACGAGTACACGGGGCTGGAGATCCTCAGTATGGTCAACGTCGGCCTCACCTCGCTCTCCAAACTGCCCTCGCTGCCCAAACTACGCAAGGTCACTCCCACACTTCCTGTTTCCCACAATGCAATACTGTTTAATAAAGGTTCTGTACAAAACTGGACTTTTTTTACTTCAATGTTCTGTCTCAGTTTATCTTTTGCTTCATTTTCTGCCATGTTGTCTCGTGATGTTTGTACCCGAGTACTGCCGGCTGTGTACTACTGGCTGTGTTCCTGTGTGTTGCAGCTGGAGTTGAGTGATAACACCATCTCAGGAGGTTTGGACTCGCTGGCGGAGAAATGTCCCAACCTGACGTACCTGAACCTGAGCGGGAACAAGATCAAAGAGCTGAGCAGCATCGAGGTTCTGGTGAGTCTCTGCTGGAGCTTCAAACACCCGGGTGTCGGTTCTGGACGTTTCCTGCAGGAAGTATAAAGCTGCAGCAGTATTTAGTTTGAGTATTGAAATACTTTAGTGTATTTGTTTACTTCATTCACATCATTTTCAACTTCAGTTGATTCCTCAGACGCCATGAATGAGACGTCGTCATGCTTTTCAAACACGGCTCATCTTTCATAAAGGAGGTTTAAACATGTTTGACCTGGTCCCTCCAGACTCACCTGGTCCAGGTCAGGTTAGGGTTCTGACTCTGTGATCTTGTGAGATGCTTGAAGTACTGCATCTGTGCAGGTTCACACCAAGCCCCCAGGAAGTGCGCCAGGCTTTGAAGCCAATTTGACATAGTGGCCAAACTGTGTAATTACAACTTCTGGTCCGTCACGTGATGCCCTCTGACCCCAAGAGACTTTTTCCCACAGACTCACATTGTGAAAGAGACGTCTGTAAATCAGCCAGGACGAACACTTAAACAGCCCTTATTTAAATCATGACGTCCTAAAAGTTGTAAAATGCATAAATAGCTGAATCCAGAGTTAGAGTCACTGTGGTTCAGGTGAGTGAGCCTGAGGCGGGCTAAAGGAAAAGCTAGTGCGCTCGCTCTATGGGCCGTACAATGTGGGAGCTATGTGGAAGATCAGGTCATTTTATACCCGGGAAGTCGAACGTTTTTGGCTTCATGCGTCGCTGAGCAGCTTTCATAGGAATGAACGGGGCCCCGCCTCCGATGCTGGATCCAGTTCTCTATACATCCATGGTTCACTCTCAACTCATGACTGTTGTGTGATCGGCGCTTGGTGTCTCAGGTCTGAGTGTAAAGTCATGACTCATTCAAACCAGGATTTTCACAATAAGAGCTGCTTTTAAGAGCACCTTTTATTAAACTGCTCTGGTCTACATTTGGACTGGCTGGTGAGTTGGCTCTTGCAGCTTAAAGCTCACAGCTGATATCAGCAGTGTATCATGTCCCTGTCCTCTCTGGTCTGCAGCAAAACCTGAAGAACCTGAAGAGTCTGGACCTGTACAGCTGCGAAGTGTCCACGCTGGATGACTACAGAGAGAGCGTCTTTGAGTTGCTGCCTCAGCTCACGTATCTGGACGGATATGACCAGGAGGACAACGAGGTGCCGGACTCGGAGGCCGACAACGGTGAGACTCCTGCTGATGTTTCATTTAACGACAGTCTTTGCTGTCTAGTCACCACCATCAGAGATGCTGCCTTCAGGAACACAGGAAAACAGAGTTTCCTGTTGAAGGGCCTGAAGGGAACCTTTAAAGAGTGGATTTAATGATTTTACAAAACAGTTTAAACTAAGGACAAATATATTCCTGGTATATATGTGTGTGTGTGTGTGTGTGTGTGTAACATAAGTATGTAATGATGAAGGGTCAGGAGGCGTTCAGGGGGCTTCGGCAGTCTGAGAACTTTATCTTTGTTCTGGATCTTTTTAAAGTGAGACTTTTGTTTTCTGCCCTGACAACAAACTGAACATCAGACCGCGGTGACGTTAATCAAAGATTTATTTGTAATTGAAACAAAGATGTACTCCTGAATCGGTGCGTTCACTGTCTGAATAAAATGCAGCTGAAATAACACAACGGACAACAAGAGGAATTCTCTCAGCGTGTTTACCTGCAGCAGGTGATAAAGACATGTGACATGTTTTGTTCCAGACGATGATGAAGCCGGTCCACACGGAGATGACGACGATGATGAAGATGATGAGGATGATGAGGAAGGCTCTGAAGGAGACGAGGACGAGGTCGGCCTGTCGTACCTGATGAAGGAGGGGATCCAGGTGAGTCTCCGGCACGTGATGATGAACACAGAGCAGCTGTGGACCGTTTCACTGACGAGTTTGTTCTTCATCTCAGGATGAAGAAGATGATGGAGACTATGTTGAAGAAGAGGAGGAAGACGAGGAGGAAGAGGAAGATGGAGGTTTGTTAGTTTTAATCTCTGTGTGTGTAATTATTTATATATATATATATATATATATATATATTACATTACATAAGGTTTACAAACTTCTCTAAATGTTTTGATTTTGTTCTCATGTTGTGATTTTTGTCATTACTTTTTACAAGTAATTTCTTTCTGCATTTACAACTTGATTCCTGTAATATTTACCTTTTAAATTTCTACTTTATTCTGAAACAGTTTGGACTTTATTGTGACAATCTCAGGTTTTATGATTTGCTGCTGCAGACACTAAAGAGTCGCTTTAATTTGAAAAACCACTTTGTCTCAGATGTGGATGGTGCAGGTGTTCAGGGGGAGAAGAGGAAGAGAGATGCAGAGGATGAAGGTGACGACGACGACGACGATGAATAATCACCTTCACCCCACTCCCCGTGACCTCTGACCCCGCCGGCCAGCCGTCTCCGCAGAGCCGCAGACAGACAGGTTCAGGATCAGTTCTCAGAAACAAACTAGTTACTCTTTCATCATGTCATGTGACTGATGATGTCATCGTTAACCTGGTAACGTGATCAGATCACAGATCAATACTCAGCTGGTTAACAGGAAGTGTTCAGACTCAACTTTGCTGTCTCAGTGTTGTGATTGGACCACAGGGGGGCGACAGACCCCACAATCTGAAAACTTCATTCACAACCAGAGTACCTTTACTGACGTACAGAGTACCTTTACTGAAGTACAGAGTACCTTTACTGACGTACAGAGTACCTTTACTGAAGTACAGAGTACCTTTACTGACGTACAGAGTACCTTTACTGAAGTACAGAGTGCCTTTACTGACGTACAGAGTGCCTTTACTGACGTACAGAGTACCTTTACTGACGTACAGAGTACCTTTACTGACGTACAGAGTGCAGTAATGTTTCCTGGTTCCTCTGCAGTGTTTAGCTCCTGGTGTTAGCATTAATGTTGCTAACAGTAGTTAGCTCGGTGTTTGTGCTGCACACTCGGCTCTGATCTCAGGTCAGTTCATCGTACAGTCATCAGTTTTTCATCCGTCTGTCAGTTCCAGCAGCGCTCTGCTGTGATTGGCTGAGCCCACACAGGTCACAGGTACACCGTGATTTGACCTGATCAGGTGCAGAGAGTCGGACACAAACAGGATGTTATAAACGCCTGAAAGAAGCCAACAGTTAAAACATCAGAACTGCGCTCTCCCCTGTGTGATGAGTACTTTTACTCGTAATGAAGTATCTGTACGCTGCGGGTTGCTACTTTTACTTCAGTAAATAATCGCAGTACTTCTTCCACCTCTGTGTGTTTGATCTTTTAGTTAGATTGATTATTGATCAGATGTAGCAAAATGTCACCTTTTTCCCCTGTAGTCTGGTCTGTGGCTCGAAAGACTACAGTACCCATGAGCCTCAGCAGCTGTTGATATGGAGACTCTTCCATCCAGCACTGTGACATCAGAGTTTGCTGAGTTGATCCAACAATTGATCCACACCCCTGAAGTGATCTGATTAAAAGAGCCTGAAGCTCTCTGATTGGATGATTGTGACAGCAGTGCATTCTGGGAAGATATAATACGACTGTTACTGCATGAAGCCTTAGCGTCAGGTGTAACCCTGCCCCCCTCACCTGTCACCTGTCCGTCTGCTGCTCTGTGTCGGCCTGGCTCCTCCTGGTCTCTGTGGATCCGGACTCTGGTCTGTGTAAATAGAAGTGACCTGGTCTCTGTAGGTTTTTGTCGTGTTGTCCTTTTTGAACCTGAACTGTGTTTTACAGGTGAAGCGGCTCTCTGAGTTCATTTTATTTTTTTATTCCCGTCTTCTGATCGTGTCGCTGTAACCAGAGTTTTTCAATAAAAACCACAAACTGCCGTTTCCTGTTTGAGTGCCAGCTGGAGGCCGTGTTCAGGAGCAGCCCGGCTGCAGATCCATCAGTCTCTGTTGATCAATACTCCTGCAGGCTGTCACCGATCAAGATGTTTGCTCCAAAGGTCAGAAACAGAACAGGACTGAAGTGAAAATTTAAAACAGTCAGTAAAAGTAAACAGGAATGATTAATTACTAATTATTGATCATTTCTTAACTTTGGATTTCCACGTTCTCGGGACTGTTTGAAAATAAAATGTCTTCTTACTTTAACTGCAGAGAAACTTGTTGGTGAGGAGTTTTACTGACTCTTTAGAACTAACCTGAGTATTAGTTTCACAGCTTCTGTGAGTTTCCTGGAACAAGTGATTGATTAGTTTCTAATGAAAGAAAAAATAAAAAGTTGCAGCAGATAAAAATCTAAAAAGAACCAACGGCTTGATGTTTTCAGACAGAAGGTTTAGTTTGAGCTGCTGACGTCTCCACAGTCCGTTTCCACCACATGGTGGCGCCGCAGGTCAACTTTAACTTTCCATTGTTGTGTTGCAGCTTCAGTGCAGTGCTCACTTTAATGCTTTTATTTCTTTATATTAAAATATTTTAGTTAATATAACCCAGTTTTTATTGATTATATTGTCTTATTTAGTTTGTTTTCAATAATTATTAGTTTTCACCTGTAATAGAAATATTGATTACAGTTCACTTGTAATTTCTGTTTAATAACCTGCATCACTTCTGAAACTTCTCTCTGACCTCTGACCCCTGATGATGTCACACTGAGCTGCACTGCAGGTCAGAGATCCTGTGATGTCATCATGTGACATTTTACTACTTTCATGTCGATCAATAAGTTTTGAGAAAAGTCTCTGAGTCTGGACCACACACACAAGCACACACACCTTCAGGAGGAGTGTGTGTGAGAGGAGTTCTCCTTATATGGAAGTACAGGACAGTGAGGGGGCGTGGCTAAACATGCTCTGTCTGATTCTCTGATAGATAGATAGAT
The DNA here is from genome assembly GCA_005408345.1 of Macquaria australasica. Taxonomy (NCBI): domain Eukaryota; kingdom Metazoa; phylum Chordata; class Actinopteri; order Centrarchiformes; family Percichthyidae; genus Macquaria; species Macquaria australasica. The sequence goes on from SEMN01001004.1 coordinate 94,730, forward strand.
AGATAGATCTATATAGATATAGATAGAGATATATAGATAGATAGATATAACTGGAATTATTTTATCAGACTAATATTTCACACAAAGGGTCCTGGTCCTGCTTGGTCCAGCTGCATGGTGTCATATAATGATAATAATAGGGGAGGATGGGTACTGGGGGGTGAAGGGTATGGAGCCAGTGAAGGCGGCTATGAACCAGGTGATCAGAGAAGTAAAGTGAATATTTACTGGACTGTTGTCTCATGAACATCAGAGTCATCATGGCAACAGTTGCTTCTGAAAGACACTGACACGAAACCATGGTTATGAAATGTTATGACACTAACTGTTTCCTCCGGAGAGGAAAGTTTGTCCTGAAGCCGCCAAACTACACCTTCACTTAGGTGTGAGTGGACTACAAACTCGGAGACAGAGAGGGGTGGGGGGGCTTGGACTCAGATGCAGGTCCCAGCTTCACCTGTGTGTCTCAGGTGTGTGCTGTTCAGTGGAGTATTTTAATAGCTTTGCGTGGATTTGTTTGATGAGCAGAGACTCCACCTGACAAACAAATGAGCTGCTGACTCTGATTCACTGCTGCTGCTGAGTCATTCAGGTGTTGAAGCTCCGCCCCATTCACCCGCACACGCCTCAGCTGACATCTCTCTGACTTCTGATGTCACAGGTCAGACTGCTCCATCGCCATGGAGATAGATGTTAAATGTAAAGCAGAGTTCAGTTTGCATCATGTTTGCATGAATTGTTTCAGTAATGAACATCATTATTACTTCATACTCTGTGTATTTATACTGTGTATAATACACACCAGTCACAGTTCTACTGCAATCAGTACTACTACCCTGACTACACTCTGCACAGCTGCACATATGTTTGCACAGCTTCCAATGCTCAGAATGTACTGCATACTGTACTGCATATATACCCACCGATCAGCCATAACATTATGACCACCTGCCTAATATTGTGCAGGTCCCCCTTTTGCCACCAAAACAGCCCTGACCTGTCGAGGCATGGACTCCACTAGACCTCTGAAGGTGTGTTGTGGTATCTGGCACCAAGACGTTAGCAGCAGATCCTTTAAGTCCTGTAAGTTGCGAGGTGGGGCCTCCATGGATCGGGCTTGTTTGTCCAGCACATCCCACAGATGCTCGATTGGATTGAGATCTGGGGAGTTTGGAGGCCAAGTCAACACCTTGAACTTGTCGTGTTCCTCAAACCATTCCTGAACCATTTCTGCAGTGTGGCAGGGCGCATTATCCTGCTGAAAGAGGCCACTGCCATTAGGGAATACCGTTTCCATGAAGGGGTGGACTTGGTCTGCTACAATGTTTAGGTAGGTGGTACGTGTCAAAGTAACATCCACATGAATGGCAGGACCCAAGGTTTCCCAGCAGAACTTTGCCCAAAGCATCACACTGCCTCTGCCGGCTTGCCTTCTTCCCATAGTGCATCCTGGTGCCACGTCTTCCCCAGGTAAGAGACGCACACGCACCTGCCCATCCACATGATGTAAAAGAAAACGTGATTCATCAGACCAGGCCACCTTCTTCCATTGCTCCGTGGTCCAGTTCTGATCATAACGTGCCCATTGTAGGTGCTTTCGGCGGTGGACGGGTCAGCATGGGCACCCTGACCGGTCTGCGGCTACGCAGCCCCGTACGCAACAAACTGCGATGCACTGTGTGTTCTGACACCTTTCTATCAGAACCAGCATTAACTTTTTCAGCAGTTTGAGCTGCAGTAGCTCTTCTGTTGGATCGGACCACACGGGCCAGCCTTGGCCGCCCATGACTCATTCGCCGGTTCACCGGTTTTCCTTCCTTGGACCACTTTTGGTAGGTACTGACCACTGCAGACCAGGAACACCCCACAAGAGCTGCAGTTTTGGAGATGCTCTGACCCAGTCGTCTAGCCGTCACAGTTTGGTCCTTGTCAAAGTCGCTCACATCCTTACGTTTGCCCATTTTTCCTGCTTCCAACAAATCAACTTCAAGGACAAAATGTTCACTTAAAGATTTACATCTTCAGCAGAAAACCAATGGGCTTGGAGCTGAGAGCCACAGACAGGAAGACGGACAGCACCGAGAGCCACAGACAGAAGACAGACAGTCTGGACAGTAGTGAGTTCTGTACCTCATCCAGGATTCTGTTTTTGGCTCGTGTGATGGCAGACAGGAAACAAGATTGAATAAAACAAACAGGGAAGATCAAGAAACAGGAAGACCTGTTGAATGTTAGCGTTGGCGTGTTCATTAGCAGGAATAATCCACCTTTCTGTCCAGAAACCTGCTGACCCGAGACCAAATCTGAACCTCAAAATCAGTGAAACCAGAAGGATTTCAAGATTCATCATCTGAGACTGGTGATGCTTCATCAGTACTTCGTGTTTAAAGGATCAGTTCAACATTTCTTCTCTTCCTCTCTGAGAGTCACATGTTCAGATTGATGCCGCTTTCAGAGCTACAGCCAGCAGCTGGTTAGCTTAGCTTAGCATAAAGACTGGAAACAAGGGGAAACGTCCTGATCCCAGGTCAGTACTGTAACACAGACACAAGGCTGATCTCATCAGAAAGAAAGAGAAGACGAGGATTTCTCTAAATGTTCCTTTAACACTGAACTGTGACGTTTCTCTTCTGTCAAACATATTAAACGTGTTTCCTTCCTCGTAAAACATTTGCAAAGCTAATTTTAAAAAATAAAAATCATGTTTACTAGCTAACAGTCTTCTTCTTCACCGCCTTTATTGGTGCATTTCTTGGCACCACCTGCTGTCAATAAATGGAACAGCATGTGAATTATTTACAACATGATATATAAATAAAATGGGGGCAACAGCTGCACGGCTGACAGGTCAAAAACTCCACAGGGACCTTTAACCTTTCCAATATCAGCAGGAACAAGAGGACATTTTGTGAATTATGTAACTTTAAATGCAAATTTACAAAAATACTTCAGGAACCTTCTTCAGTTTACAGACTTAAAGAATTTTCTGGCCAACATGTTGGAATATTCCTTTATGTCTGCGTGTCTTCTTTTATTACAAATTCAAATTGAGTTCTTGATGTCGGTGAATCTGTGTTTAAGTCAATGAAACCAGATGGAGATTAAACATTTTATTGCTTCATCACACTTCATCTCCCAACACACAGAACAGAAACCAGTTCAACTCCAGGCAGCTTTACCAAAAGTACAAAAGTCTGAATCTTGTTTAAAAAAATAAACTTTTCTCAGTAAAATTCTGATTGTATTAAACTGCACATGTGGTCGAGTCTCAGGATGTTTCAGTGCAAAGGTTTGATTCCAGTTTAACATCTGTCCATTAACAGTCAATAAGACATTTAATTACAGTCATGTTTTCCAGTTCATTTCATCCAGTTACACCTCGTCTGTCTCTTTTTATCTTCAGCGAGTTTCTCCATAATGATTCATGATTGTTCCCCTCAACAGGATCGGGACCTTTGGAAGCTGATTTCCTATAGAAAAACTAAAATATGGATGAAATGTTAGAAATGATCAAAATAAAAATACTCGTTATACAAACGATGCGTTAACAAAAGTGTGACTTTTAAAGTCAAAATCATGAGATTTTATGTAAAACTTTAATCAATACTGAAAATAATTGTTAGTTGCAGCCCTAAACAGTTTAGCATTAGCTCAGTGCAGTAGCAGCAGCATCCCTGTTTCCTGTAGCCAGGATGCTATGTCAGCATCTGTTAGCTAATGTCAGCTAATTAACATTAGCTTGCTTAGTTCATCAGCTAGAGATTCAAGGTGAGAATGACTGAAAACAGCTTTCCACCAACAGCTATGAATTTGTCCATGAGTCAACTAAAATTAGTTTGCTTGCTAGCTCACATTAGCATAATTGTTGTTGATAACTGCACAGCTATCTTGCTTGTTAGCCAGTTTTTCTTATTTTCATTGTTATTCTAATTTAATATTATGACTTCTGTTAATCGTAGTTTCACTTTGACTTGTTCTTTAGTTTTAGATTTAGCTTCTCTATAATTGTTAGCTTTGTTAGCTGCTCGAGCAGAAAGCAGATCCTGATCTGTAGAGACGAACAATCAAACACTCTGAGATCTGGTGGCGTTGGGTCTACTCAAGAATGTTTCAGGTTTTTTGAGGGTTGTCGGGTTGGATTCGAACATTGTGAGATTCAGTCCAGTTCTTGTCAAACAGTCTCTGAGTTTCCAGCTGCGACTGGAGGCTGTTGATTCATCGTTGCCTCCAGAGTGTCTCAGAAAACATTGACATTCAGAAAGAAAAGAGTCTGAGGTGATGTGACTGGACGGTTTGGAAAGTGAAGCTGCTGTAGGTTCTTCACTCAGTGTGCATAGTATGTGCTTGGATTCCCCAGCTGCTTCAACAAAGTTTGTACGACGTATAACACCATAAATTCCTTCACAAACTAGTTTTTTTCCACCTTCTGACAGTCACATGAAAAGTAACAGAAGAAGAACTTGTGTAAAGAATGAAACCAGAGTCTGCAGCCATGCTAGCAGCTCTGTACTGAGACACAGTGGTACTTTGAATTAGTTTAGCATGTTAGCATGCTAACATTAGCTAATTAGCAGTAAACACAGTGCAGCTGAGGCTGATGGGAATGTCTGTAGTTCTGCAGGTATTTGGTCATAAACCAAAGTGTTGGACACATTAACATGTTGACCTGATGATGGCGCTAGATGAAAAGTCAGAGGATCATCAGAGTTATTACAGTTCACCTTCATACAATATTTTCCCTCCTTCGTACCGGCAACATAAAACTTCATCTTGTTTAGATTTCAACGTGTGTTGTTACATGAATATTCATAAAGGAAAATAAAAAGGATCCAAAGTGACAGATGTGGACAGAAATCACAGACAACTTCAGTCTTGGCACATTTTCATTCACTTTGACGAGAAACGTCAGATAAGTTTTCTTTGAAGGTACTTCACCTTTTCCTCTATTTTTGTTGCTGATGACGTTTGTGCATCAAAAAAGAGACTTTAAGGGATTTTCAAAACCTGGAAAAGTGTTTAAGGGCGTGACTTAAGTTACATTTATGCTACATTCTGTTTTTGTGAGGAAGGTGTTTTCTGAAGACGCTTTGTGCACGTGATCACTGAGTTGTATCAGTCAGCAGGTCCTGGTTCCTCCTGACAGCTGAAAATCAAAACCTGAATTTTTCCAAATAATTTAAAAGTGGTAGATCCAGTTCTCAGCAGCTTCGTCTGAAGTCCAACAAACAGAAACAGACGCTGCGTTCAGCTTTGTGGCTTTACCTGGACTGGAACGGTCTGCACCAGTTCGTACCAGAACGAGTCAGTATCATGCGGCTCACATCAGGCTCTTGTGGTCCATGTTTAGTTTGGTGCTGGTGGAGGGCGTGATGGGGGAGGAGGAGTCCAGTTGTCGGTACAACGCCCTCAACTCCTTCACCTCCTCCAGCACTTCCTGGGCCTGGCTCCAGGCTGCTGCAGCCTCCTTCAGGAGTCTCTCAGCTTCAGCTCGCTCTCCTTCAGTCGACTCCTTCCCCGTCATCTTCCCCTGCTCCTCGGCCTCCCCCCGCACCTCCGTCAGCAGCCACTCCGTCTTCTCCAGCTTCTGGCTGATCAGCTCCTGCAGCTGGCTGATGGGCGCTGACGTGTCGCTTGGCGTGGAGGCCGGTGAACGGGACATCGTCTTGTTCTTTGCAGCTTTAGTCTCTGAGTACGTCAGGATCTCGTCCATCGAGGCGCAGCGGTTTTTCTCCGCCGTTGTCAGGCGTTTTCCAGGCTGGGGGGTTTGGGCGGGGCCCGTCTGCTCCCACACCACCGCCACCTCACGGGGAAGGCTCTGGGATTTCCCAGAAGCCTCGGCGGTCCTGGCAGAGAGAGCGCTGTCAGTTTTGGACCTGGGACAATCCGAGTTGAGGTGGGACTTCTCCAAGTCGACTCTGAAGGTGTCGCAGCCGTCGGCTCCCTGAGGAGACAGAGCGTCCTCCTCCTGGATCAGATCCAGAGTCAGCATCCCGTCTGAGGAGGAGGTGGAGGCCTAACGGACAGAGAGGAGGCTGGTAAGTCTGCTGATACAACAACTCAAGTTCATTTTTCACCTCATAAACAGCTGTTGACAAAATAATCTCAATTCAAGGGCCACTTACTTGCTAGTTCTGAAGCTTTTGATTGTATCACATGGTCTTCATCGGCAGATTCAGTTTGCTTAGATGTTCAAACTTTACATCATTTGGAGCAATTCTAGGACTTCTCATCCAGGCTGACTTTAGAGGACCGGGAGGACTGTGATGCGATCAAAAGCCCCAGAACAAGTGATTAAATGGACCTTGAGTCGAGATTGTTCTGTCAGCTGCTGTTTTTAAGGTCGAGAATGCACTGTTGAGCTCAACTTTTCAACATGAAGAAGTTGTGAACGTGCTCAGAATAAAGTTTGAACGCCTACATTTCAATGGCAACTGAGCAAATCCCATCTGCTGATGAAGACCATGTGATGCGGTCAAAAGCGCCAGCACGAGCGAGTAAGTGGACATCAAGCTGAGATCGGTTTCAGTTTGAATTATAACTTGTTGTAACTTAGATATCGCCCGTTAAGACATCTTTTCTCACAATTACAATTTATTACTTGTCAAAAGAAGTTGTGGATAAAAGTTATTAAAAGTTAAAGCTATTAATTTATAAGATCCTGATTGATTATTGTACTCATTAATATCTGGAACTTTTACTGTTATGTTTCAGCAAAATGCATTCGCTAATATCTCAACTAAAATAATCTATATTTTATGATGAAAGGGCTTCTGATAGAGGAGAGTGAGGAGGAGGAGGTGATGAAGGAGGAGGAGGAGGAGGTGAAGGTCAGACTGACCACAGCCAGCAGGTGTCCTCTGGTCGGCAGTCTGCGGTTGTGAGGGATCTTCACTCGGTCTCTGGTCAGGTGAGACAGCTGAGAGTCGTCTGCTGTCACCTGCTCACACCAACACAAACAGCAGTTTCACCGTGAGCAGCTGTCAATTCACACAACACACGAGTTCATGAGAGGCTTCCTTTCAGCCTGGAACACAGTGTGTCTGAGAGAGAAAGGCTGTTGATCAGAGTATTGATCAGAGTATTGACTGGTGGAAAAGGCGAAGGTTGTTGACTGAACGTGTGAGCAGACAGCAGCTCTGACACACTTCCTACTGCCGCTGTCACTGTCAGTTAGAGGGAACTGCTTTCTGAAATCATCAGGTGAACCAGAGCTCCAGGTATCTCAAACAAACACTAAGGTACTGTGTGAGGTCACAGGGACAGGTGCATGCAGGTAACAACAACAGGAAGTTAGCTATTGTAGTTTGTCAGCAGGTAGAGCTCATTTAGATCTTTGTAAGTTTTCTTCAGACTTCCTGTCTGTGGCTCTCAGCTCCAAGACAGACAGGACTGAGAGCCACAGACAGGAAGACAGACAGGACCGAGAGCCACAGACAGGAAGTCAGACAGGGCCGAGAGACACACACAGACAGGACTGAGAGCCACAGACGGGAAGACAGACAGGACCGAGAGCCACAGACGGGAAGTGAGACAGGACTGAGAGCCACAGACAGGACTGAGAGCCACAGACAGGAAGAGAGACAGGACTGAGAGCCACAGACAGGACGTCAGACAGGACTGAGAGCCACAGACGGGAAGACAGACAGGACCGAGAGCCACAGACGGGAAGAGAGACAGGACTGAGAGCCACAGACGGGAAGTGAGACAGGACTGAGAGCCACAGACAGGACTGAGAGCCACAGACGGGAAGAGAGACAGGACTGAGAGCCACAGACGGGAAGAGAGACAGGACTGAGAGCCACAGACAGGACTGAGAGCCACAGACAGGAAGAGAGACAGCACTGAGAGCCACAGACAGGAAGTGAGACAGGACTGAGAGCCACAGACAGGACTGAGAGCCACAGACGGGAAGTGAGACAGGACTGAGAGCCACAGACGGGAAGTGAGACAGGACTGAAAGCCACAGACAGGACTGAGAGCCACAGACGGGAAGAGAGACAGGACTGAGAGCCACAGACGGGAAGTGAGAGACAGGACTGAAAGCCACAGACAGGACTGAGAGCCACAGACGGGAAGTGAGACAGGACCGAGAGCCACAGACGGGAAGAGAGACAGGACTGAGAGCCACAGACGGGAAGTGAGACAGGACCGAGAGCCACAGACGGGAAGAGAGACAGGACTGAGAGCCACAGACAGGAAGAGAGACAGGACTGAGAGCCACAGACAGGAAGACAGACAGGACTGAGAGCCACAGACAGGAAGAGAGACAGGACTGAGAGCCACAGACAGGAAGACAGACAGGACCGAGAGCCACAGACAAGAAGACAGACAGGACTGAGAGCCACAGACGGGAAGTGAGACAGGACTGAGAGCCACAGACGGGAAGAGAGACAGGACTGAGAGCCACAGACAGGAAGAGAGACAGGACTGAGAGCCACAGACAGGAAGACAGACAGGACCGAGAGCCACAGACAGGAAGTCAGACAGTCTGGACAGTAGTGAGTTCTGTACCTCATCCAGGATTCTGTTTTTGGCTCGTGTGATGGCGGCATTCAGGACGTTGATCCAGGACTCTTTCTCCTCCGGACTGACAGCCAGGAAGACCAGGTTAGGTACCTACAACACACACAAAGCACAGGTCCACAGGTGGCGTCAGGGTCTGCCTGTTCCAGGTGAACTGTTTCCTGTTGATATGGAGGAACTGGATCAGTGATCAATAAAACTCATTAATAAAGTCAGCTACACCCGTGTTAGCCTGTAGCAACAGTTTGTTTTAGCTTGTTAATTTCATATCAAACGCTTGTTTTGATTGGTGCTAACTCCCAACTAGCTAGTTGTTAGCATGTGGTCAGACAGCTGTTACCTTGTTGATGTTATTAGATTCTTTCTTTGTAGTTAGCTTCTGTTAGCACATTTTTAAGTTTTTATTAGACAGTTTATTTGTTGTTAGCTTGTTTTAAGATTTATAAATCAACATTTCAGTCAGATTCTTGACTTTGTAGTTCAACAGAAGAAACTGGAGTCACGTCCTCGTAGTGGATCAGACGCCAATAAAGCTGAGTCTGATTTAACACACCAAGAAACAAAGACTGGACCAACATGCTGACATCACACATTAGGACACTGGTTGACCTATCACAGTGCAGAACCCCCCCACCACACACACACACACACACACATTGCTGTTTTCTGAAACCTCAGTGGGAGACGCATCACCAGTTGGCCGAGTGCGTGTGTGTGTGTGTGTGTGTGTGTGTGTGTGTGTGTAATAGAAGCTGCCACCAGGACACCTGATCCCCTCCCCACGGCATTCTGGGTATTTATGGGATGTCCTCAGATATCTGCTGAGTGTGTGTGTGTGTTGCTGTCGAGGACAGTGGTGTGAAGCTGCTGCTCCACCTGTTTACAGTCAGTCAGCTGCTGTGAGTCTGGTTTGATTCTCATGTTCAGTTTGTCCATAAAAACAAACTGGTGTAAAGAGATAAAACAGCTTCCTGGTGTGAGGAGCGACAGCTGTGTGTGGGTCAAACCAGAAGCAGACTTGATGAATAAAAGCTGGCGTCCATGAAGCCTGTGAGTCAAAGTGAAGGGCTGAAAACATCAGCTGTACGTGGAGCGATGAGGAGGCTGTGACCTTCCTCACATGAACACATGAAACAGAAACCTCGTATCTCCATCATGTTCTCCACATGGTTTTTCATCGTTTGAGTTTTGACTGGAGCTCTTTGAAAGACGTCAGCTTGTTGTGTCCTCTTCTTCTGTGGTGGTTTAATAGCAGTGACTGGAGAATTAGCTCCACCTGCTGGTTATCTCCATCAACCAATCAACTCATGTTCACACAGCAGCAGTGGGTGGAGACAATATAGTTTAATATTTTCAGTTCACTGTTACAAACTTTGCTTCAGTTTAATTCCATCAAACTTTTATAAGATTTTTAAGTCAGTTTAGTTTGAGTGTTTCTGAGGTCATGAAGTTAAAATGTTTAATCAAGTGATTCAACATGATTCAGGTCAGTGGACAAACAGACAGGTGTGTGCTCAGGTGGACAGACAGGTGTGAGACAGGTGGACAGACAGGTGTGTGCTCAGGTGGACAGACAGGTGTGAGACAGGTGGACAGACAGGTGTGTGCTCAGGTAGACAGACAGGTGTGAGACAGGTGGACAGACAGGTGTGTGCTCAGGTGGACAGACAGGTGTGAGACAGGTGGACAGACAGGTGTGTGCTCAGGTGGACAGACAGGTGTGTGCTCAGGTGGACAGACAGGTGTGAGACAGGTGGACAGACAGGTGTGTGCTCAGGTAGACAGACAGGTGTGTGCTCAGGTGGACAGACAAGTGTGAGACAGGTGGACAGACAGGTAGACAGACAGGTGTGTGCTCAGGTGGACAGACAGGTGTGAGACAGGTGGACAGTCAGGTGTACCGTGTTCCCCGGCGTGCTGCAGCGCTGCAGTCTGAACTTGCTGTGGTTCTTTTTGCTGCGACTCTTGTTCTTCCTGATCTCCTCACAGCGCTCGTAGTCCGACAGGTCCAGCACCTCGTCAGCCCGACCCAGCTCCTTCACCTGCAGGACACACAGGTCAAAGGTCACACAGGTCAAAGGTTGCAGGTCATTACCTTCTTCTTGTTTATTTCTAGTTTTCCATGAAGATGCAGACAAACAGATTCTTTAGAGCTGTTGGAAGTCCAACAAGTCGTTTGAGAAGATTGCATCAACTTTCCACTTGATCTCGACAGTGTTTTGTTTGGACATTCAACAATACTGCTAAAAGTTGTGGATGGTACCCACAGGGGGAGATTTTTTGCGGATCCTCTTCGGCCTACTTCGGCTCTGAGCCTTCCAGCAGCCTTGGGCCGTGTGGCTGTTTATCAATTTGTCAAAAGCATTTGACACTGTAGATCATAATATATTATTAAATAAGCTTCAAGCTCATGGCATTACTGGTACTGAACCTCAATGGTTCAAAAACTACTTGCTTAACAGGAAACAATATTTTATTTGGAATGAAACTAACTCATCATACAGTCACATACAGTGTGGTCTTCCACAAGGTTCCATACTAGGTCCTCTTTTATTTCTTATATACATCAATGATTTGCATTTGGTATCAAAACAAACGCTCTTCATTTTATATGCCGACGACACTAATATTTTTGTTACAGATAAAGATGAACATAACCCGTATGAACAGTGTTCTAGACAGGATGGATATCTGGTTCAAATGCAATAAATTATCCCTTAATATTAAAAAGACTGCTTATATGATCTTCAAACCTAAAATCATCACCCCATTTTTATAGCTAATAATGCGCTTGAATGTGTTTCTTATGTTAATTTTTTAGGCGTAATCATTGATGATCAGCTTAATTGGACAAAACACATCTCATGTGTCAAAGTTGCAAAAATATTGGTATTTTACAGAGTAAGACGTCAAGAAAAAACTCTGGATTTATATTACTCTATGATTTATCCTTTCATATCTTATGGAAACATAGTATGGGCAACTCTAGCTGGAATGCTCATACTGCTCCATTATTTCAAACCCTGGAGTTGTTAAATATATTAGACATAAATAAACTTAAGATAGGTACTTTTGTATTTCAGTTTCTTAACAATTCACTTCCTATTTCCTTTCACAGTTTCTTTGTAACTAGGTCTCAAATCGACTGTTATCACACCAGATCAGTTGATCTTCCATATAGTCAGTTTTACAGAACTAGCCTCGGCCAGTTTTCAATTAGGTATAGAGGTCCAGTTATATGGAACAACTTTTCTGCTTCACTTCGCAGTCACTCCTCATTTCTAATTTTTAAAAAAAATCTTAAACAACTTTTTTTCTCAGAATACAGTGGATATAAAAAGTCTACACACCCCTGATGTAAAAATGGGAGACCAAGATAAAGCATCTCATAACTTTTTCCACCTTTAATGTGACTTACAACGTGAACAATTCAATTGAAAAACAAACTGAAATCCTTCAGGGAGAAAAATAAAAAATAATAAACTTACAATACCCCGGTTGCATAAGTGTGCTCACCCCTAAACTAATACTTTGTCGAAGCACCTTTGGATTTTATTACAGCACTCAGTCTTTTTGGGTAGGAGTCTATCAGCATGGCACATCTTGACTTGGCAATATTTGCCCACTCTTCTTTGCAGAAGCGCTCCAAATCTGTCAGATTGCGAGGGCATCTCCTGTGCACAGCCCTCTTCAGATCACCCCACAGATGTTCAATTGGAATCAGGTCTGGGCTCTGGCTGGGCCATTCCAAAACTTGAATCTTCTTCTGGTGAAGCCATTCTCTTGTTGATTTGGATGTATGCTTTGGGTCGTTGTCGTGCTGAAAGGTGAAATTCCTCTTCATCTTCAGCTTTCTAGCGGAAGCCTGAAGGTTTTGTGCCAAAATTGACTGGTATTTGGAACTGTTCATAATTCCCTCCACCTTGACTAAGGCCCCGGTTCCAGCTGAAGAAAAACATCCCCAAAGCATGATGCTGCCACCACCATGCTTCACTGTGGGTATGGTGTTCTTTTGGTGATGTGCAGTGATGTTTTTGCGCCAAACATACCTTTTGGAATTATGGCCAAAAACTTCAACCTTGGTTTCATCAGACCATAACACATTTTTCCACATGCTTTTGGGAGACTCCATGTATGCTTTTGCAAAACTTAGCCGGGCTTGGATGTTTTTCTTCGTAAGAAAAGGCTTTCGTCTTGCCACCCTACCCCATAGCCCAGACATATGAAGAATACGTGAGATTGTTGTCACATGTAGTACACAGCCAGTACTTGCCAGAAATTCCTGCAGCTCCTTTAATGTTGCTGTAGGCCTCTTGGCAGCCTCCCTGACCAGTTTTCTTCTTGTCTTTTCATCAGTTTTGGAAGGACGTCCAGTTCTTGGTAAAGTCACTGTTGAGCCATATTTTCTCCACTTGATGATGACTGTCTTCACTGTGTCCCATGGTATATCTAATGCCTTGGAAATTCTTTTGTACCCTTCTCCTGACTGGTACCTTTCAACAATGAGATCCCTCTGATGCTTTGGAAGCTCTCTGCGGACCACTGCTTTTGCTGTAAGATGCAACTAAGAAAATGTCAGGAAAGTCCTTCTAGTCCTACTGAACTTTATTATTAATCAGTCACTTTAAATGATGTTGTAAGTCACATTAAAGGTGGAAAAAGTTCTGAGATGCTTTTTCTTGGTCTCCCCTTTTTACATCACAAAAACCTGGCTTTTTAACAGGGGTGTGTAGACTTTTTATATCCACTGTATAGTACTATGTAAATAAGCTAAATGAGGTATAATACAGTGCATGAAAGCAGTGCAAATATATGTTAATGTAATCCTTGTTTTTCTTTTTTTTCTTTATTGCCCCAAACGGTCGAGGCAGATGACCGCCCACCCAGAGCCTGGTTCTGGTTCCGGTTCTGCTCAAGGTTTCTACCTGTTAAAAGGGAGTTTTTCCTTGCCACTGTCTCCTGGTGCTGCTCATGGTGGGAACTGTTGGGTCTCTGTAAATATAAAGAGTCGGTCTAGACCTGCTCTATATGAAAAAGTGCCCTGAGATAACTCTGTTATGATATGGCGCTATATAAATAAAACTGAATTGAACTGAACTGAATTTTTTTTTCTGTATTATATTCCATATTTTCCATATCCTGTTTGGAAATTGTACTCTTTTCTTTTTAGAAATTTAAAATGTGTCTGTAAAGCTGTGGCAAGCATGTACAGCTGTTTTTGATTTTAATGTTAGGTGGGTTACTTTTATAAGCCCCTAGGGGTTTTTTCATCCCACCTGTGCATTTTCTTATTTTACTGTATATTTCTTTTCTTTTGTTTTATTATATGCACAAAATAAAAAAATAAATTAATAAAATAAAAAGGTGAACTAGTAGCCAGGCTAGTTTCCCCCCATTTCCAGTCTTTATGCTAAGCTAAGCTAACCCACCCTGCCTCCAGGGTCCATCTGAACATGAACTGCTCCTTTAAGATGTTGCGTCCCACCTGCTGCCGGTTTTCTTTTAAAGAACCAAAATAAAATGCAAATCCAGTCAAATCCAGTCGAATATGACTCGTTTACAGACAAGGAAACTCTAATCAATCGATTTAAATAGAAAACCAGCTGAAACAACACTCAACTCATTTCCTTAAAGACACAGTCAGGTCCATCACACTGTGAGGACGCTGCTGAAGGCAGTCTCAAAATACATTAATACTGCAACATGAAGAAGGTTCATATTAATGGACTTCACTCATTATTATTATTATTACTATTATTTGTCTCACTTCTGTTTGGGGGACAATCGTCCTCTGAGTGTTGGAACTACAGTTCCCATAATGCTTTGGGGATGTAAACAGGAAGTTTAATGTTGTCTTGGATTCAGTAAGTTAGATGTGGGCTACAACTAGCAATAGTTAGCTGTGAAGTTAGCTGTGAAGTTAGCAACCCAGTCTCAGAGGATCAGAGAGTAAAGTTAAACAACTCCAAGTACTGAATTAACTGTTCAGTAACACTTTACTTTAACCCCCCATGTATCGTTTATAATCAGTATATAAAGATGTAATAAACTGTTTATTGATCATCAATCAGTATATAAAGATGTAATAAATGATTAATAACAGACTAATGTAGCTGTTAGCAGATCAAAGTGTTACTGTTGTCTGCTGTAGAAACAGAAACTGATAATTAATCACAGCTGAAGATAAAATGTGTCACTTTTTGAACAGGGTTTGGTGTGTACATGTGAGCAGCTCTTGTTGAGTTGAGTGTTGAGCGTTGGGGCAGCACTGATCCTCTGATATCAGCTGATCGTCAGCTGGTCTGTGATCGGCGCGGTTAATGTTTCCTCCAGAACCACCTGCTCACTGAGACCCGGCTGCTGCTGTTACACTGCGTTTCTTTAGTTTAATGACTCGTTAGTCTCATCATTACCTCATACACTCTCTCCTGATTGGATCTCACTGTTTGTCTGACAGTTTATTGACGGGTAACCCACACACTGAAGTCACACACACACACACACACACACACACACAGTGGATTACCTGTCTCAGCTGACATTAAACTGTGTTTTCTGTTTTAGACTGCAGGCCTCTGATTTCACCTGGACAAAGTTTCCTAATGAAGAAAGCTTCTTCATGTGGTGGAAACACGAACAGGAACAGAACAGACCTTTAGTTCCTAGTAAAGTTCCTCTGGTTCCAAAGTTCCTGGAACTGCAGTATTAAGGTGCTAAAGGGTTAAACAGGATCTCACTGGGTTACAGACTCTGACTGTAGCTAGTTAGCCAGTTAGCTAGTTAGCTGCTGACAGAATGAAAACAGGACTAGTTGTATTACTTTGAGCTCCTTGTTGTTGCCGGTCTGAGACCCATCAGGTTCTTAATCATTTATTTTGACAGCAGCTGTTAACAAACATGGTGCCTCTATAGAATCAATATTAATATTAGTATTAGTATTAGTACATTTAGACTTTGTGATGATAGGAAATAACATCATTTGAACACCATGTACAGATAAGATCACAGATGCTGACAGCTAGAAAGAAGAAACTGACCTCATGTATCCGGAGCAGCTGATGAAGTTTGTATAGAAAGGTTAGTGTACAGGTGTGTCTGTAATGACACCTCACCTGTCTGTATCTGATCTGAATACTGCAGGACATGTTTGCTAATATGCAGCTCAAACTCTGAATTTGGTCAAAGAATCTGATGAGATTAACTCAATGAACTCATTATTTGATGCAAAATTAACAAAACTAAAAGGGAGTTTTTCCTTGCCACTGTCTCCTGGTGCTGCTCATGGTGGGAACTGTTGGGTCTCTGTAAATATAAAGAGTCGGTCTAGACTTGCTCTATATGAAAAAGTGCCCTGAGATAACTTTGTTATGATATGGTGCTATATAAATAAAACTGAACTGAAAAATAAAGAAGAAGAGACGTCGAAAATCACCAAACTGTCGGCGGTCAGAGGAAGTTTTATTCTGGAAACTCTAAAGCAGATGTGGTCAGAGTGTTTCTGTGTGTGTGTGTGTGGGGGGGGGGTTCTTGAACGCACCGCAAAGACTCAAACAACTGAGCACTGACATGAACCAGCTTTCTGCAACTGCGAGTCGCCAGTGATCCTCCAATCAACAGCACAAAGACTAAAAATACTAATTCCTGAAGGAAATGCGTGTCATTGCTGTGAGCGTTGATGCCGATCAGCATTATTTTTGAATGACTTTATAATCACTGACGGTGATGCAGTCTGACACAGTTTTCAGGAATAGCTCATTAAACATGCACGTGTCACATGTTGAACCTGAACACAGCGCCAGTTCTCACTGTGAATCGCTGTGGCTTCATGAAAACTTTCTGACACTTCAGACTTGTCTGAAGGTGGAGAACCCTTCAAACCGCTGAATGATGTCGTGAAACTGAACTCATCTTCACTTTCTTCCTCCTTCCTTCAGGGATGTGATTTCACTTCCAGAGAGAATTGATTACTTTAAAATCATAACTCGATCAAATCTGCTCCAACAACTCTGTCAGCCATCAGGTCGCTACAACCCTTTAAAGCAACAGTCATTTACATAAATCCTCAGTAACATGTGGGGTTCCTCAGGGGAACGTCCTGGAACCTCTGTTCTTTCTATTAAACCTCATTTAAAGAAACACAAACATTTCCATAAAACCCTCTTGTTCTCTTCTCCAGAGTCAGATCAGTTTCATCTCTGTGTGTCCACTACAGGACGCGTTTAGCCTAGCTTAGCACAAAGACTGGAGCGGGTGAAACTGTTAGCCTAGCTTAGCACAAAGACTGGAGCGGGTGAAACTGTTAGCCTAGCTTAACACAAAGACTGGAAGCAGGGGGAAACTTTTGTTGTTGTTCTTTTGTTAAAAAGGTTCTACCTGGCAATGCCTGGTTGAAAAAGGTTCTAACAGGACATTATTAAAGCACAGCTCTGGTAAGACATTCTGTTATTAGTATCTAACAAAGAAACCATAAATGTTTCAAAATCACCTTTATCAGCGGTTCTAACAGTTCTGCAGGTGAAAAAAGGTTTTAACATGAGGTTCTGTTGATAAAAGTTCTATGAGGACGTTCTGTGGTAGATAAAGGTTCTATGAGGACGTTCTGTATTAGATAATGGTTCTATGAGGACGTTCTGTCCTGTGTCTGTTGCTGCAGTGAAACCGGAGCTCTCTGTGTGTTCAGACTGAAACTCGACTCCTGCAGAACGACACTGTAGAAAGTGGAAGGGAAACTTTTTGTGTCCAGTCAGAACCAAAACAACGACAGAACACTGAGGAACATGACAAATACTACACAGAGTACTCACAAGTACTCTGATGTACTCAGCAGTATGTTTGTTATTGATTAATCTATTGAATAGTTTTATTATTTGATTCCTTGTTCAGAGTCCAAACTGATTCTTCAAACTTTAAATAGAACAAAGAGGTGGAACCGGAACCAGATCGTGTTTGAAGGTTAAACTTTATTCTTTCCTCAGTGACGTTCTGTAAATGTCTAAACGTTAAGTCAGTGTCAAATCAAAAAGCTGCACTGTCCCTTTAAATCAGTCAGTTAACGAGGTCAACGAGCAGTGATGACATCACAGAGCAGACAGACAGGTGGTGTCTCACTCTGCCGTCCATCTCCATGACAACACTGTCTGTCTCACACGATGTAGAGCATCTCCTCGTTGCCACGGCGATGATTAAAGGTCTTAACGAGGTGACAGCAGTCAGATATCTGTCTCTGCTGCTGATCAGTTCCAATAATT